>MJUU01069959.1:104762-122765 GCA_002080025.1 Modiolus philippinarum | reverse complement strand
GGGAATGGACTTTAACCATTCTACCTAACCAAGTCGCTCATGCGTAAAATGTAGGTCAGAGACAGCATCCGAAGCATGCATTGTTGTTGTCATCCCAAAATGCATCAGACATACCAATATGGTTGATGTGGGCCATGTCAGTAAGCGGGAATGGACTTTAACCATTCTTCCAAACCAAGTTGCTCATGAGTAAAATGTAGGTCAGAGACAGCATCCAAATGCATCACACATACCACTATTGTTGATGTGGGCCATGTCAGTAAGCGGGAATGGACTTTAACCATTCTACCTAACTGGACGCCGACGCCGACGCTAGGGGTATCACATAAGCCCCCCTCACTTCGTGAGATGAGCTAAAAAGCTGTGGCTTGGCACAGATTTTTCCTAATGAAGCACTACAGCACATCATACAAAATGGTCTTTTGTCATAACTTTTATCCCCAATCTGGGACTAATATAACAGGGATTTGAAACATTTACATTTCTTACAATTTCTGTGTCACGGCAGAGTTACCTGTAAATTGTCGTATTTTTTAGCATTTCTCTATTGAAACATAGGACATTTTTAGTACACTTTACATATACATTTTTCTACCAATTTTAATACAAAATACATCATTTTATAGAAAAAAGATTACTGCAAATCATAGTAAAATTTTTGTAAAATAAATTTATTCCAAAGTACACAAATTTTGGTCTAAAACTTGAATAGTTTTGTTTATTTTAGAAATATACTGCGAAATTTTACACTTCATGACATTTTTTTAGTACACTTTCTATTTTCCCCAAAATATTTAATGCTAAAAAATTTATATGACTGAAAAGATGAAACTTCGATGTGAATCATGATATATTTTTCTTTAAATTTAGTTGAAAATTTAGTTTTAAAAATACACAGGGAAAAGTTTGGTGTTTGAACTCCAAAATTTATTTCTAAAAATTGATTAAGCGTGGTCACATCAGTCCAAATTTATCAGCACTGTTAACTAGAGGCTCCCAGGAGCCTGTAGCTCACCTGGCTTTCAGTTGCCACAATGAAGCTTACATTTAAAGTTATACAGTTGAACTTAAGTCTCTCAAACTTTTATAGCCCAAACACCACCAATATCTTGAACTGTATTTAAAGTCTGATCTTGTTTTACTATATTTCTTTGTTGCACTTTTCTGACAAAAATGTACAAGTTTGCTTATGACCACTTTCAACACGTACCAGTTTTGAAGTTGACACATAATTTTGTAAATGGTGGTAAACAACAATTTTTAAAACCATATTCTTAAGTTACTACATCAATATTTACAAGTATTTGGAAACCAAATTTCATTGAAATAGGAAAATGTTGAATTTTCCCGCCTTTTTGGTGGCCAGTTTGAAAATGGCAGTCAACAAACAATTTTCAACCAAATTTTGAAGTCCCAACATCAATATCCACTTGGAAACCAAATTTCATTGAAATCAGACAATGTTGAATTTTCCCGCCTTTTTTGGCAGCCATTTTAAAATGGCAGTCACGGAAAAATTCTTAACATCAGTTTTGAATTCACAACATCAATATCCACTTGGAAACCAAATTTCATTGAAATCAGACAATATTGAATTTTCCTGCCTTTATTGGCAGCCATTTTGAAATGGCGGTGAACAAACAATTTTTAACATTGGTTTGAATTTGCGACATCAAAACCTATTTGGAAACCAAATTCCATTGAAATTGGACAATGTTGAATTTCCCCGCCTTTTTTGGCGGCCATTTTGATAATGGCGGTCAACGAACAATTTTCAGTATACGTTTTGAAGTGGCAACATCAATATCCACTTGGACACCAAATTTCATTTAAATCAGACAATGTTGAATTTTCCCGCCTTTTTTTGGAAGCCATTTTGAAAATGGTGATCAATGAACAATTTTCAACACCGGTTTTGATGTGGCAACATCAATATCTATTTGGAAACCAAATTTTATTGAAATCGGACAATGTTGAATTATCTCGCCTATTTTTGGTGGCCATTTTGAAATTGGCGGTCAATGAACAATTTTATACACCAGTTTACAAGTTGCCATAGCATGGAAAACATTTTAATCAATTTACACTTAATCTTCATCTTCTCTAGTTATGGATATAAAAGACGACAAAATATAAAAATTCCATGAAAAAGGGCAACAACTCCTACAAAGATTTTTGGATTTTCTTTAAAATTTCAGGGTAGGTAGATCTTGATATGCTGAACCTTTTTGCAATTTACACTTGACCTCTATCTGTTACACTTTTTAAAAAAAAGAAAATATATATAAAAATTTAGAAAATTTTACAAAAAAAGGGCAATAACTCCAATTTTCTTTAAAATTGCAGGGCGGGTAGATCTTAACATGCTGATTATTTTCACTCCCAATCAGATTTTTGATATCTGTAACGGTTTTCGAGTTATTTGCAAAAAATGCAATTTACCAATTTGTTTTATTTTTGGTAACAGCAGCCATGATGCTTGGTTTTTGGACTAATCGAACACAATTTTGAAACTGTTTACCCTGGTGATGATTCAGGTCAAGTTTGATTTAAATTGGCCCNTTACGGTTTTTTATCAGTAAGTAATCAAAAGGGTTTTTTCCCTATTTTGTTTCTAGCTAATAACTGTGTCTAGCTTCTTTTTGTGTCCATCTAATTATTGTGTCAAGCTCTTTACTGTGTCCACATTCACTTTAAACTACTTTTGTTGAAATTTCAGTGGTCGACATAATGCGGTCGTATCATGCTGCGCTTGGCGTAGCCCTTTATTGATATCTGTAACGGTTTTCGAGTTATTTGCAAAAAATGCAATTTACCCCTTTGTTCTATTTTTGGTAACAGCAGCCATGATGCTTGGTTTTTGGACTAATCTAACACAATTTTGAAACTGTTTACCCTGGTGATGATTCAGGTCAAGTTTGATTTAAATTGGCCCAGTGGCTTCTGAGGAGAAGATTTTTTAAATTGATGACAAAAAGTATCAAATTTCTTATGGCGGGTTTCCTGGCTCTTTAACGTATTATATTTGCAATTTTTCATTGAACATACCAATATTCCTAAAGTAACACATATAACAAGTCCTTCTAAACTCCTGTCTTTTATTTGCCAATCAACTAATCAAGATTCTATAGAAATTCTATTGTATACCAATTTGTACTGCCTGAAGGGGTTTACCTTGATACTCCAGTAATGACAAATTGGTATACAAAAGAATTCAATAGAATCTTGATTGGTTGATTGACAAAGAAAAGATAGGAGTTTTGAAGGAGTTGTTGTAGGTGTTACTTGAGGAATATTGGTATGTTCATTGAAGAATTGCAAATATAATATGTTATTGAGTCAGGAAATCCGCCATAAATTTGACCAATAAAGGGCAAAAACTTCTATATGGGTAGTCAGATTTTCTTCAAAATTTCAAGGTTGGTAGAATTTGATATGTTAAACATATTTGCAATTTAAAGTTGACCTCTATCTGTTATAGTTTTTGCGATAAAAAATAAAGAATATCAAAATTTCAAAATTTTCACGCAAAAAGGGCAATAACTCTAAGACGGGTGTTCGGATTTTCTTCAAAATTGCAGAGCAGGCAGATCTTGTCATGCTGATCACTTTTAATCCAGTCAGATTATTGATACCTGTAATGGTTTTTGAGTTATTTGCCAAAAACAGCAATTTACCCCATGTGCTATTTTTAGTAACAGCAGCCATGTTGTTTGGTCCTCAGACTAATCGAACACAATTTAGAATCTAGATACCCTGGTGATGATTCAGGCCAAGTTTGGTTAAAATTGGCCTAGCGGTTTCAGAGGGGAAGATTTTTGAAAAAGTTTACAACAGAGGGACGGACAACAGACGACAAACGCCGACAGACGCCAAGTGATGGCAATAGCTCACATGGCCTTTTAGGCCAGGTGAGCTAAAAATCTGTCCTGCATAAATAATATATGGCTATAAAGCCAATGCAAAGAGCTTTATCCTTGTTAAATTTCGTAATAGTCGGATGGAATTTGACATGTAAACTAGCGAGTTAAAGTTAGCCAATTTTCTTGATTTCCATTGTTCTGACACTCATTGATCACAGATAACTGTCATTTGTTTATTGGACAGTTTCTCGATAATTTTACGACTTCTTTACACAAGAAAACAACCCATGGTGCATTTATTACCCATTTTTAATAAGGATTTCATTGTTGTGTGAATGAAAATTTAATGTTGTAAACGTGCGATAAATCAGCTTTTTGGCAAAATTTTCAGAATGATTTTATGTTGAGTAAATGAAAAGTTACAGCCAAAAATCGTAGCCTGGACACCGCTTTTTATTTGATCAAACTGGTTTGTTAAATAGTTTCAAATCCCTGTAACATTAGTCCCAGCCCCAATGGATTAACATGAATCGCTCAATTCTTTAACATTATGTAGTTTGATACAATCCATTTACTAACCCACATACATAAACATTATCCAATGGAATAGTCACTCTTCTCCAATATGGACTGGTGCCCCTATAATACAGTGATGGTGACAGGTGGACATCAAAACATCTAGCAGACGACACTTTAGCACAGTTTGGTACCAATGGATTCCAGGTTTTCCCACCATTAGCAGAGTATTCAAGTCCAACTGGGAATTTCTCTGAAGGTTTTGATCCACATCCAACATTTATCTGAAATTCAGAAATTATTTGAAAATAATTCAGAAAATATATGCAATATAATTAAGGTAGATGGGTAGTCCAAAAATTTTTTCCATAGATTTTCTTTATTTTCTCAGGAAAGTTTCCTTATTATATTAGCATTGAAATAATAAAATAAAAATGGGGGCTCACCATGCTTGTTTTTAAAATAACTGATATCAAAATAATCACATATTTCTAATGAATATATAGGGAAAATAGGTATTTGGATTTTTTCTTTAAAACTATTCCATAGATTTCTTTCTATTTTGCTCATATGTTAGCCCTTTGAAC
Source organism: Modiolus philippinarum (assembly GCA_002080025.1). Taxonomy (NCBI): domain Eukaryota; kingdom Metazoa; phylum Mollusca; class Bivalvia; order Mytilida; family Modiolidae; genus Modiolus; species Modiolus philippinarum. The sequence goes on along the minus strand of MJUU01069959.1, from coordinate 117,799 downwards.
ATACTTTCAAACGATATAAAGAAAAATGGGGGTCACCGACTTAGTTTTCCAGATAATTTGAAAAATGTGAATTTTCATAGTGATATCTATGTAAAATATTTTTATCAGATTATCTCCCTTTTTAAAATATCCTTTTCCAAACTATTAAATTATCAAATTACCACACCTCATCTTATTAAATAAATAATTGTAAAATCAAGTCAATGTAGGTCCTTTGCTTTTTGTGTCACTGATTAAATATTTATTGATACATTACAAATAAAAATATTTGCATATTTAAAAAGCAGATAATACCATAACAGTATAAATAACCAATTCAAAATGGCGGAAGACTACCGATCTACCTTAAATTATTTTTTTTTGTAAAACAATTACATGTTAAGATAATCAGGCATTACATCTATTTTATTTTATTTTACCTGTAACTTTCACAATTCTTAACAATTGGTTGGGATGCTTGATATTTTTATCATGTACAAGTATCAAGCAATCTAAGGTTATTGTTACGAAAATGAAACATTTGAAAGCCAGATGATCTCATTTATTTTTGGTTTGTCTTTTGCATAGTGAATTAGCCGTCTTTTTTTGATGTTTGTTGTTTTTGTTCTTTGATGTAATTCTTCATTTGTTATTTTTTCAGGCCATCTAACTTTGAGTATACTTCTTTAGCATCTGTTTTGAAATGTATCTTGCTTTTTCTTGTCTCTCTCTGTTGTTTTCCAGGTTTCATTTCTGTAGGTAAGTACTGATATAACCAAGCTGTTAAACAGGCGTATCTTTGTTTGAGTAGAAAATTTTGATGTTTTCCAAATCTTGTTTAAGCGCCGGAGTTGTTGTCTAGCTTTTTCTAATCAGCTTTTGATATCTTGATCACATCCTCCTTCTGATGTTACAATGCCCCCTAGGTATGTGAAAGTCCTGACGTCTTCTAATTGGTGGTCGTCTATTTTTACCGAATCTTGTATGGTAATATTCAGTCTCATTACTTTAGTCTTTCTGGTGTTTATTTTGAGGCCAACCTGTTTTGCACGTTCATGCAGTTTCTGAGTTTTCCTTTGAATGTCTTGGTACTTTGATGACAGAAGTGCTAGATCCTTTGCGAAATCTAAGTCTTCAAGTTTAGTTGTCAACTCCCACCTTATTCCAGTTGGTTCCCTTTCTGTTGTATTCTTCATGATGTAGTCAATGACGAGGAGGAATAGGAATCCAGACATAGTGCAGCCCTGTTTTACACCAGTTGTAACTCTAAACCACTCTGATTCTTCACCATCAACCAGTACCGAACACTGGAAAGTGTCATACAGTAGTTTTATCATTTTGATTAATTTTTCTGGTATGCCATAGTGTTTCATGATGGACCATAGGCTGTCTCTGTGAATTGAGTTGAATGCTTTTTCAAAATCGACATAGTTGATAATAAAAAATAGTAATGGTGCATTACATGATACCCCGCCACGTTTCAAAAAAATTCTAATTTAAAAGGGGCATAACTCCAGAACTATGTGTACCGCTTAACCTAAAATCACAGTTGGCCTGGGTTTTCTGGTAAACAATTTACATACCAAGTTTGAAGACAGTATGTTATGTCATTCACAAGTTAAGAAAACAAAACCCTAAAATTTGCAAAATTTCAAAGTTTCAAGGGGCATAACTCCAGAACCCCTTGGACCTCTGAACCCAAAATCAGACTTGATCTGAGTTTTGTGGTAAAAAATTTACATACCAAGATTGAATACTTTGTGTTACTTCGTTCACAAGTTATCAGTCGGAAACGCTAAAATTCGCAAAAAAGTTTTGAAGGGGCATAACTCCATAACCCTTTGGAACTCTGAACCCAAAATCAAACTTGATCTGAATTTTTTGGTAAACAATTTACATACCAAGTTTGAAGACCCTGTGTTATTTCGTTCGCAAGTTATCAGTCAGAAACCCTAAAATTCACAAAATTTCAAAGTTTCAAGGGGCATAACTCCAGAACCCCTTGGACCTATGAACCCAAAATCGATCTTGACCTGAGTTTTGTGGTAAACAATTTGAATACCAAGTTTGAAGACCTTGTGTTATTTCGTTCACAAGTTATCAGTCAGAAAAACCCTAAAATTTGCAAAATTTCAAAGTTTCAAGGGGCATAACTCCAGAACCCCTTGGACCTCTTAAACCAAAATCGATCTTGACCTGAGTTTTGTGGTAAACAATTTAGGTACCAAGTTTGAAGACCCTGTGTTATTTCCTTCAGAAGTTATCATTCGGAAACCCTAAAATTTGCAAAATTTCAAGGGGCATAACTCCAGAACCCCTTGGACCTCTGAACCCAGAATCGAATTTGATCTGAGTTTTGTGGTAAACAACTTGCATACCAAGTTTGAAGACCTTGTGTTATTTCGCTGACAAGTTATCAGTCGGAAACCTTCGGGGGACAGACGGACGGATGGACAGACGGATGGATGTACAGACAGATGGACTGACGGACACACGACTGAGGGTATCACATAATACCTCGCCACTTCGTGTGGCGGGGTATAAAAAGGGGTGCATTCCATTCATTATACTGCTCTTGTATGTTCCTCAGTGTAAAAAGTTGTTCAGTGGTACATTTGTACTTCTTCCTCTTCTAAATCCAGCTTGTTCTTCCCGAAATTTGTCATCTATGCCATTTTGTATTCTCTGAATGATTACTCTGGAGAAGATCTTACTTGGCACTGATAGTAGGGTGATGCCACGGTAATTGTCGCATACTGACTTGTCACCTTTTTTCAGGATTTTGACTATCAATCCTTTGCTCCAGTGGTCTGTTATTTTCTCTTCATTACAAATAGCTGTAAACAGTTTTTTAAGAAACTTCACTGTTGTTGTCATGTCCGCCTTTAGAATCTCAGCTGTTATACCATAATTTCCTCCTGACTTTCCATTTTTAAGCTTTTTCATTGCTTTTATTATTTCATCTTCCTCTATGACACCTGTGTTTATTTCACATATCACATTGTCATCGTTCTCTACTATTAATGGATTCTCTGGCTGAGGTCGATTTGGAACATTGTTAAAATGTTCTTTCCATCTCTCCTTTATGTCATCCTGGCTTCTCAGGATGTTCCCATCTTTGTCTTTTATGGTTGATGTTTCTGTTCTCCTCTCATTACTAAGTACCCGTGTTACCTCATAAACTGTTTTCATATGACCACTGTTGGCTGCTGTTTCTGCATCTTCTATCAGATCTTCTGTCCAATTTCTCCTATCATTTCTAATGCTGGTCTTAATCTCTTTGTCTATCCTACTGTATGTTAATCTTAGGTTTTCTTTCAGTCTTTCAGGTCTGCTGTTGTTTAATTGCTGTTTTACTTGTTTTCATTCATCCACAAGTTTCCGGGATTCTTTACCTATCCAAGGTTTATGCCCTCTTTTCTTTGCTCCAAGTATGTCCTTTGAAGCTTCAATGTTTCCCAAATATCCTCAACTGACTCCATATGTTCTAGCACTTGGAATTTATTTTTGAGTGCGATGGAGAATGCCTTCTTTTTATCAGGATGTTGAAGCTTGGTGGTATCATATTTGATTCTTCGATTCTCAATTTGTTTCTTCAATGCCTTTAGTTTAATTCTGATCTTAGAACGAATGAGCTCGTGATCACTGCTTGCATCTGCTCCTCTCATTGACGTTGTGTCTAAGCATGATGTTCTATGCCGTTTTGAAATGAGCATATGGTCGATTTGGTTTTCCGTCTTTCCATTTGGCGATATCCAAGTAACTTTGTGTCGAGGTTTATGAGGGAAGATGGTGCCGGCTATGTATAAATCATATTTGGCTAAAATATTTACCTGGTGTAGAGGTTCTAAACATATGGGCTAGATAGCCCTCTGACCCTTCTCAATAAAATTCTATCTTAGGATAGAATTTCCACAACACTTAAACAACAACGGTGAATACTTATCATGAAATAAACAGCAAGAAAGAAAAACACAACAGGCATTTACATATTCAGACATTCTACACAATCGAATGGAAATATGCTTATAAAACATCCTAGTTAGAACATTTATCAAGGGCTATAACTACATTAATTTTTTTGTTCATCTCTTTGTTAAAGTGAAGTGCATCATCACTTCTTAAGATGTTGGAAAGAGTTCTTTAGATGTTGGAAAGAATACTTCAATATTTGAAATTTTTGAGTGCATATAAAGAACTCATCACTGAATGTTGAGTGATGATCTCCTATATTTTAACTTGTCATATAGTTGTGCCTATATAGAGGTTTACTCTTTCTCTTTCGCCTATAAAATATTTTGTGAAACTTCAACATACAAGTCACACTCCTATATGATTATCACAATAATGGATTGATGTCACAAATGGTACTAGAACTGGTTCCATGAAATGGGAGGATTTTTTTGCTGTTATTTTACATTAAACATGGTATAAGTTTACCTAGCACCAAAATTTCTTAACAGAAGCAGATGACCACTTTTCTGCCCTTATTGTACAAGTGTACTTCAAATACAGTGATGTTCACCTACTTTCAAGGTAAGCAGTATAAAACTGGTATTTTCTTGAGTTATATTTGTGAAAACAAGAGAACATTAGTCTGATAAATTTTATGTAATATACATCAACATTTAAAATAAAGAACCTGTCCCTTACGGAGCACCTGATTTCAATCCCAGTAATCATGGGAGTCCACACTAAAAGTGTCTTAGTTTTTAATGTCGTCTTTTTATTTCTGTGCATTGTAGCTGTCTCACATCCTTGTTTTGTCTTTGTTTTTCTCTGCTGCGGTCCATGTCTTTGGACTTTTGTGATCATCACTTCCCTTGTTCCTTGGGTATTCTACTGCCGCTGTCTCAACACATAATTTATTATTTAGTCCAACTTACATCAAACTGTACAATAGACATTGGTCCCACATCTAAATCTTTAGTAACCATATAATGTTCACCAGACCTTGGTCCGTGTCTGAACACCATTGCTGACTGACCAGATCCAACTGTATCCTGTCTACAGAAATATAGGTATGTCACTGGTAATCATTCTAATTTGTATATCCATGTACAATCTGTTAATATTTGATTCATTAAATGATGTTCAATTCCACTTTAATCTATATGTGTCAAACTATGAATTTCAACACTCCTCAGGAATGCAAATTAAACATTTTTAAATTAACATGTTTCATCAGTCTACAGAACAGTCATGATTATAAACTTGCATTTATTTGAAGTGTTGTTGTTACTTCTGTGTTTTTATGTAATGACCTGGCATACCTACATTTATCCACTTTTTGAAAATCTTTGAACAGATACATGACAAGGGGAGTTTATCGGAAGCACGCTTTCACATATCAAAAGCACATTTTTATTTCATCAAAAGGGCACATTCTTGCGTATCAAAAGGGCACTGATCACCTGTATTTGACATGTGATTTTATTAAAGTTAAGGGCTTAATACATATAATTACAATAAAAATATTAGAAATCTATGACATTAAAAATACATAAACACTTAAAGCACTAATTAAATCATACGTAAGACCCCTGTGAATGTTTTCTACGCACATAAAATGTTCATAAAAAAAACACTTGTAAATCTTTCAAAACATAAACAATCATAGTTTCGAAATGTAAAAAGATGCAATGTTTTTTTTTTTGCATAAAGCTATCATAAGATAATCAGCTAACTTAAAACAACCCTTAACATCTGGAATTTGTGCCATCAGATATTCTGCAAGGCATCTTCAACTAAAAGTAGAACATAACTACAACTCGGTGCGCTTTCGATAACCTGGAACAGTGCACTTTTGATGAAACAGTAAAATGTCAAAAGTGTGATTTTGATATATGCCCATGACAAGCCTACACTTCAGATACCTACTTTGGTAAAGGTAAGGTATACCTATATCCTAATACTTTATTATCCAACAGAGATGGGAGGGGATAAAGCATTTTGCCACAAAATTAAAGCCAAGTATCTTTTGACGCACAAATTATATATGGATCAGCTTTGTTCATAGATGCATCACCGCTGTTTAGAGATTTCATGCATGAGTGTCTCAAGTTAAATTTTTTGTTGAAGTCAAGATCTGTGATACTAGAGAAGGTAGGGAAATTTCATTTTGTCAGCAGAAGCACCTTGGATAGTCATAAGGTGTCCAATAAAAAATAAGTCATCTTAACCTATATTTTATGCATAAGTTACACAGGTAAAATTTGTAGTAAAGTTCATATCTTGGATACAAGAGCAGGTAGAGCAATTACATTTTGTTGGCAGATGCACCTTGGATAGTCAAACAGTAAACTGGAAATGAAATAAGCTGTTGTCTTTGGCTGCTCCTTCAGTACAGTTGTCTGTATTTAATTTTTGTAATATAATGAAAGCATAACCAGAGAATCCTTTCTCAACCAAACATTTTTTTTAGACATAAAGATTTTGTTCAGTTTAGACAGGTGTTCAGTTTACACAGGTTCAAAGTAGAAAGCTATTGATAGAAAGTGATTTGCCTGTATGTATTTGCCAGGGCATGTCTCAAGTTAAGTCAAGATTTGCTTTAGACAGGTTTCACTGCTTTATAGAAAATATACCTTGTCTTGTGGGGACAAAATGATCCCACTGTTCCATCGTTGACAAACAACCATTCATCTGATAATGTTCTATTGTTAAAATTATCAGTCAGTGAGAAGGCATTCTGAGGGAGTTTACCAATGTACAGATTGTCTACTGACCATACTGATTGTTTTTTACCTGAAAGCAAAAAATTAATACTGAACTTGACATTTTAAATAGTATTGTTACTGTACATGCATATATTATCTTGTTTTTAGTTTATCAACAAGATTTCTCTCCTATAGGACTATTTATATGAAGATTAAATGCATATTAAAACAGTTAAAGATAAGTCCATTTTATAAAGCAGAATACCATTTACCTTTGTTATGTGTAATGAAAATACACTGTAGTCAGTATCTCAATAAAAATTCATCAACAGACCATTTGCCAGTTCAAGTGGAGTTCCCAAATTTGACCTCGTGTTTTATAAACTTGTGTAAAGGGGAGCTACTCGAGAGCTACTCAAGACCGGATAAACACGAGTGACTTCCAATGTAAACTAACCAAATTTTAGTTTACAGGTTTTTGTATTTTCTCTTGATCCATATGGTTAGCAAATTTCATTTTTGGTGAACCTTATCAAAATAGTATGACCTTTTATATGTCTTTTTGTTTTGTTTTATATCTCAATGGATTTCATATGCCAGGATGATGATTTACAAGGGTTTCTTCGGTAAATGTGACGACTTGTCCAGTGTCACATGATCCTGATTTAGTGAAAATTTTAAAGACCAGAAATTAAGTAGGTAATTGGCAAATCACCTTTTACCACAATCAATTAGGTAATGATAAATTATACCTTGTAACAGTATATATAATTCCTACCTCCATTTCTTGCCTGCCAAAATCTAAATCTTGTGGCATGTGTCTTTGCTTTCAGAGGTAAAGTTAAACTGAAGAACCTTGAGAAAAAAATAAGAAGTAAGATGATCAAAAACTTATTCAAATTTTAAGAAAAAAGACCATATTAAATTACTTTCAATTTATATCTATATATATGGTGAGACCAATTAGATTTTTGTTTGATAGTTTTTCCTGTTATATTCAATTGTATGAGCTGTTTTATCTTTGTCATGTTGTTTCCATTTGTGAAACTTCTGAATTGCTGTGTTTTAAGAGTTTCCTCCTCCTGTCTATTTTTTCTTTGGTATTTGTTTGCCGATGTACAATACATATGTAAGCTCTATTGTCCACAACCCAGTACTTATCATGACAGTAACCACAGAACTTATTCTGATCGAGACCAAAGTATTTATCTAATGTATAATAACATCCAAATTATACTAGCATACGCTATGATTAGGTAACATCTTCACTTCATACGACTTTTTTCATCTGTGTATCTTTTAAAGGCAAAACACAGTGTTACTTGTATATTAAGAAATGAAACACAGCCAATCAAAGATTGTGATCCCCCCACTACCCCTTTTTTGGACCCCCTCCCCTTGTAAAAAAAGACAAGTGTTTTTGAAACTAAATTTCTTTCTGTTGAAACAATCATTGTTACTGTAAAACACCAAAAAGATATAGTTGCTAGGTAGAATTTCAAAAAGTACAGGTTCTGAGAATTTAAGGAAAAATTTTCAAAATTAGAATCAAAGATTTTTGCAACCTGACTGTTGAAAATCCTCATTTTTACTGTAAGGAATTAAAAAAGATATGGTTGCTAGGTTAATTCCAAAAAATAATGGGTCTTTGAGAGTTTCAGGAAATTTACCAAACTTAGAATCAAAGATTTTTGCAATCTGACTATTGAAAATGATCACTGATACTATAAGGCATCGAAAAAGATATGGTTGCTAGGTAAAATTCCAAAAAGAAATTGATCTTTGAGAGTCTCAGAAAATTTACCAAAATTAGAATCAGCTTTTTTTTGCACTCTGATTATTGAAAATGATCTTCACTACTGAAAGAAATTGAAAAAGATATGGTTGCTAGGTAGAATTCCAAAAAAAATTTGGTGTTTGAGAGTTTCAGGAACTTTACCAAAATTAGAATCAAAGATTTTTGCAATCTGACCATTGAAAATGATCATTAAAACTTTAAGGCATCAAAAAATATATGGTTGCTAGGTAAAATTCCAAAAAGTAATTGATCTTTGAGAGTTCCAGGAAATTTACCAAAATTAGAATTATAATTTTGGAATCCTAGTATTCATATTAGCTGATGACATCAAAAAGTTGCTTAATTATAAAACTTCATCTTGGAATTTAAAAAATTACTAGTCTTCGACATTTTCACGAAATTAACCAAATGTGGCACCAGGATCTAAATTCTAATAGCTTAGAACAGATTCAAAGAGGAATTTCAATAATTCCATGTGAAAATATAATCCACAAATTCAAAATTATACGAAGAGTTCCAGTCGTTCCGATAAGTACTGATTTTTTACATTTTTTGATCCCTTAAGGGCATGCCCCAAGGGGTCGTAAATGAGATGCATACAATGGAACTTGCATACAAAGTTTCAGCTTCCAAACATGAATACTTCAGAAGATTTCACTTATTACTGGATATCTCGAAACACATTTTTGCTCTTTTTTCCGCCCTGAGGGAAAATTTCAAATTCCAAAACCTTCGGCACAGACGGCTTTCATAGTGTTACTTGTACCTCTGCGATTTAAGGTGTGAGAGGAGTTCCAGTGGAATCGATTTTTTCATTTTTTAGACTCCCTTGAGGCCATGCCCTGAGGGATCATACCTAAATTCCGACACCCTCTGTGAAGTTGCTCTATTATATGCAAGTCGATTCCTGAGTTTCAACTTTCTAGCCCAAATGGCCTTAGAGATTTCTTCAATTATTGGATATCGTGAAAATTCATTTTCACCCATAATTTGCCCCTAGGGTGTTTGACCTTAATTCCGAATCCACAGTGCAGTACTTCAGATCATACTCTAGAAAAAAGAAGGGAAACGGGGAATGTGTCAAAGAGACAACGACCCAAAGGGGAGTAACAACAACTCAAAGCCACCATAAGATCTAGTATGGTGCTAAGTTTCAAATTTGTATCTCTTATAGTTCCAGAGCAATCGGAGAGCATTACAAACGCACATATGTACATGCATACGGACGGACTACATTACATAATCCCCCCTTTTTCTTTAAGTGGGGGGGGGATAATTAACTTACTTTGGATCCGACTGATTTCTGTAGTTTATCTCTTTCAATAGATTCCATGTAATTCCACCATTATTAGAATACTGAAGCAACACACTTTCTGACCTTGGCCAGAATACACTGTCACCATTACAACCATACTTAAAGTGAAATTCAATAGCTTCTAACATACTGGAGTCTATATCTCTGCTCACAGCCAGTCTCATGTTTTCCTAAATAATAAAATATGGACAATAGTAGGCATGTTTTTCATCCATTTCATATTTCTGAAGATCTTTAAAGAACAATGACAGATATTATATCATTCTGATTTCTTGTAGATGTATGCATATGCAAGATTAAAGTATCCAACCATATACAGCAACATGAACTTGGATACAAATTTGCATGTTAGTTGATCAAATAGAAAATGGAAGTCAAAGTGACCTAATTTTGACTTGATGCTGAAGTACCAGATGCATGCATACATTAAATAAGATATTAACTTAGATGCGAGTTGATCAAATGGAAAATATAGGTGAAAGAGACCTTATTTTCATGGAGGCTACAAGTCAGCACAAGATACCGTAAACCTGACTGCAAAGATTGATTACCTCACACTGCAAAGCTGCCGAGGTATACTCCCAAATGTGGTCGCCGATATAGGAGCAGACATAGATGCAGATCATCCCCCTCAGTTTTATCAAGGCAAAATTAAAACACTAATGTGATGATTTATGGTTGTTTATTACATACTTAGTAGAAATAAAAGCGTTTTTGCATGATCAATATGACCGGAAGTAAAGGTTATTTTATGCTCCTCGTGCATCTCAGACAAAATAAACGACTTCCGGTCCATATTGGCCTGGGCAAATAAATGACTTGTGGTCCATATCGGCCTGGCATTTCTAAACTTCGGAAGTATGTAATAAAAAGTTTAATACATGTGCATTTCCATATTGACCTAATTATCATCCCTCGACCCATATTGTCCCTTGACTTCGTCTTGGGCCAATATGGGTGTCTCGGGATGTTAACCAGGCCAATATGGAAATGCCCATGTATTAATCTGTATACAGTCAACTCCACTTAATTGCATACCTCTTAATAGCATATTTCTCTTAATTGCATACAATTCTGCTGCACAAAACCATTTACTATATGCTTCTATATTATTTATTCCTTTTAATTGCATATTGAATAGTTAAAAAAATCCTGTTATAGTAATTGAATAGTTTCATTTTCAAATCAAGACATGTTTTGTGAAATTTAACATTAAAAGTATATATTTTTTAGCAAATTATTCTGGAAAACTAATAAAAATGAGATATCTAATTATGACATGTCAAATTGATTAATGATTTTGTAAAAGCAGACTGTAATCTCTGTGTTTGTTTAATGATTAACTCATCATTTGACACTTTTCAAGTTCATTGACATGTTTTTACAGGAAGATTGAAAACTCCTGTTAATAGAATATTCCTGTTAATTGCATATTTTTTCCTGACAAATGAGGTATGCAATTAACAGGAATCCACTGTATAATTCAAAATACAGACATAGACTGATAGCAATTAACTGGCTCAAAATTAGCCAAAACCCACTGTAATTTATCATATACGTGTACATAAAGTTAAATAAATTCACTTACATCATGAAATGTCATAGCATTCCCACTAACTACAGTTCCACACATTCTGGAATTCCCTCCACCATATATTTCTAACCAGTTATCCTTCCTTGGAGTATCAGTGTTAAAATCATCTCTCAATATGGCAGGGAGCGGCTTAGAAGGGATACAAGCTGGGCCAGTAAAACCAGGATCACATCTGGTAAAAATAAAGACAAACATTTTAAAGTATTGAATATGTTCAGGTTTGTCAATTACAAGTGTGTAATCCATACATTTTTTCACATAAAAATTTCTCTATGTTGAAAGTACTAAACTGTTACCAAAATAACAGTAATTTGAGATCTGCAAATGCTCATTTCAATAAGTTATGTTGCTTGAGTTAAGCTAAAACTAGAGGTGACTGTAACAAAGCCACAAATAAAGTACCTATTAGTATATAAAAGCCTAAAAAATGAAGCACCTTCATATTTAGTCCATAAATTCCAATTAATTGCTGATGAGAACCCTTATTCTCTCAGGAATGTTGTTAATGGAAAATTAAAAGTTCCAAAACCCAAGTCTGAGCTTTTCAAAAAGTCCTTTACTTATTCAGGATCAGTGTTATGGAATGAGTTACAAAAATCCATTAGAAACTCTCCATCGACAAAATCTTTTAAGGAAAATGTTAAGAAATATATTTTACAAAAGACTTTTGATCATGATGATATTTCACAAATAGATGTTTGTTAAAATTGTGTTTTAATTATGTTAATGTTTTGTATGTTTTTTTCTATGTTTACATTTATGTATAAAATGTATCTATAATGTATTGATATTGAGGGCCTCAGGGAAGATTAGTTTTGTAACTAACTGTGTTACCCTCTTGAAATAAAGCCTTTATTATTATCATTATTATTATTACAAAAGGGTGCCCCATACCACCTTATATCATCATAAATGTCCTTCATATGTTATTTGCCAAAAATACAAGTCCCGGGTTGGTAAAATTTCCTGAGCCTGAAAGGCGAGGATAATTTAGACCCAAGATTTGTATTTTTGGCACATACTCCGATGTTCATAATGTATCAGTTTAATTACACTAAATGTCTCTTTCATTAAATCGCACAGTTGACAAATACCAAGGTGAAGGGGCATTTGCCAAAAAAACAAAAACAAAAACAAAAAAAACTACAGGCTCAGAAACTGAGCCTGAATCGCTCACCTGACAAACTGCTTGCAGCAGGGGATAAAACTGATGTTTATCCTATAGAATCCTGTGTTAAAATATGTTCTGTGCTGGTGGTCTTGTTTTTTATCAGATCAAAAGAAATCAATCAAAGCAATCTCAGCTTGGCTGAATTACCTTCAATAGTTTCAGCGCATATGACGTAAAAGATGTTTTCCAATAGGGGTCCCATTTTAAAAGAAGTTCTATGCTTGGAGCCTTATCTTTTGTCAGATCCGAATAAAATGAGTATTCTTTGTAAAGGACCTTCCGTTCATCATTTCAGTACAGTTTAGTTAAATTTGCTTCAATAGTTTCAGAGCGGATGTTGAAAATGATGTTTTTCCCATTAGGTCCAATGTTAAAAATAAGATCCGTGCTGGTGGCCATGTTTTTTATTGAATCGGAACGAAATTTGCAATCTTTGTGAAAGACCTTACATACATCATTCCTGTAAAGTTTGGTTGAATTTGCTTCACTGGTTTCAGAGGAGAAGATGAAAATGTGAATTT
>MJUU01069959.1:87741-104745 GCA_002080025.1 Modiolus philippinarum | reverse complement strand
CATCATTTCAGTACAGTTTAGTTAAATTTGCTTCAATAGTTTCAGAGCAGATTTTGAAAATGATTTTTTTCTCATAGGTCCAATGTAAAAACTAAGATCCACGCTGGTGGCCATGTTTTTTATCGAATTGGAACAAAATGTGCAATCTTTGTGAAGGACCTTCCATGCATTATTCCTGTAAAGTTTTGTTGAATTTCAGAGGAGAAGATGAAAATGTGAAAAGTTAACGCCGGATACTGGACGAAAAACGCATAGTGACAGCAATAGCTCACACTGACCACTTGGGTCAGGTGAGCTAAAAAAAAAAACAACAACTATTAACCAATCAAAATGCAGCCTACCGGTACATGTATATACCCACTAAACTTTGTATGCTGGGGATATTCAATACATTTTGAAGATATTTAAAATACAAATAAACAAGATGTGTTTGTGAAACACTACATATGCCCCCAGATTCCGATTTTTACCCCTTTTTTATCCCTATGACCTTGACCTTTGACCTTTGACCTAATATTTTTTTGCATATTTATGTTCCTCTTGACTAGACCTATACACTTGCCAAGTATCAAAAGTCTACCTTATATAGTTCAAAAGTTACAGCCAAGGTTAAAGTTTCGGACGCACAGACAGACAGACAGACAGACAGGACAAAAACAATATGCCCCCCGATCCTCGATCTGGGGGCATAAAAATGGAAGAATGTGTCTATGGGACACCAATGCCCACACCTCCTAGAAATCATAAAGCGCAGGGGTTGATTCCTCATGATTTAAAATGGGCCCCCTAGGAATCCATTTGGGGAATTTGAATATCCAATTGGGAATTTTTCAAGTGGAGATATGCCACATAAAGTTATGCAAGTATTCAAGCATAAGATTCAATTGAACCCTTTGTTCAACTAAGCACTGATGCCAGATGGGAATTTTGTCTTATGTACTTATTTTGAATTAATTAACACTTGTTTTTTTTTTGTTTTGGGTTTTTTTTTTTTTTTTTTTTTGCGGCTGGCTGTAAACTATCTTGGGTTGCTCATATACCAGTCCATAAACAATCAGTTTTGGCATTCTTTATAAAAGTCATCTAAACTGTCTGCTTTTATGAGACAAATTAATATGAGACCTGTATGCTGACACCGCCTAACTGCAAATGACATAATTAAACTTTGTCTTACTTCACAACACATCACATATGTTTCACTAAATGGTATCAATTCGCACATCTTATTTTATATATTTTATATTTCTAAGTGTTTTAATCCCTATAAACTGCTGTTGTGTTATAAAATAATAGATCATTAAAACCTATAACATTTTTACACATTAAATATTGTCAGAGGCAATATAATATAAAAAGCTCACTGTAAACAATATCAACACTTCACCAATCACTTGGTTTGTTGACAGTAATGGCAGCTTATGAAATACCCAGGATGAAATATTCGCATTTGTGACATGAAAATAGCATTTTTTGGAGGAGAGACCCTCTTTTTAATAACTATACAGAATTTTCAATACAAACAACATTTTTAATACAATCTATAATGCTAAGAATGGTCTGTTTGGTTTGAACTGGGACTAACAATCGTACTAATTTCCATTGGGATTTCTTATTTTCGTTAGATTTTTTTCGGGCCGCTAAGGAGCCCTAATTGGTATAGTAGAATCATCCCTGAAGGGGCATAACTATGTACAATATATATACAGTCAACTCCATTTAATTGAATACCTCTTAATAGCATATTTCTCTTAATTGCATACAATTCTGCTGCACAAAACCATTTACTATATGCTTCTATATTATTTATTCCTTTTAATTGCATATTGAATAGTTAAGAAATTCCTGTTAATTGAATAGTTTCATTTTCAAATCAAGACATGTTTTGTGAAATTTAACATTAAAAGTATATATTTTTTAGCAAATTATTCTGAAAAAACTAATTAAAATGAGATATCTAATTATGAAATGTCAAATTAATTAATAATTTTGTAAAAATAGACTGTAATCTCTGTGTTTGTTTAATGATTAACTCATCATTTGACACTTTTCAAGTTAATTGACATGTTTTTACAGCAAGATCTAAAATTCCTCTTAATAGAATATTCCTGTTAATTGCATATTTTTTCCTGACAAATAAGGTATGCAATTAACAGGAATCCACTGTATATCATAGGAATATAAGACATGATCTGTCAGCTGTCCCTGAATGTCAGCCAAATATACCCCCCCCCCACTCATTGAACCCTGAATCGATATGGAAATTGCAAATTTAAGTGGGTGTGGACACAATACAGGTAAGGACACAGTACAAGTGTGGACACATCACAAGTATGGACACAATGATATAATCTTCAATAAAGAACTTTTCACACCTTGGGTTTCAATGAAAATACTCTGTCCAAATCAGACAAATATAAAATTCACCCTTATTTTTTGCCTCTTTGACATTTTATGCAAAAACCATAAGCATTAGAGAAATTTCATTACAACACTCTGAAAACAACTTTTCAACAGGGTTACAATGAAAAAGTGTGTGTCTCCCACAGCTTGATTTCACAATATCTACGCTTTAAATTATTTCTTGGAAAAAAAAAATCATTGCAGAAGGAATCAAGGAAAGTCACAGTCAAATTATCTCCCCTTCCTGGTTTCAAACATTAATTACATTCCTTTATGCACATTTCCATATAGTGTCCTTCCTTTGTCAAAAGTTTCATCAAAATACTTTCAGTGGTTTAAGAGGATTTGCACTTAGAAGGTAATCCATACCAAAGGAATCAACAAGATGTGTTTGTGAAACACTACATATGCCCCCAGATTCTACAGTAAAATATATGAAAATACACAATTTTACCCCTTTTTGACCCCCTGTGACCTTGACCTTTGACCTAATTTTTTGCATATTGACATTCCTCTTGACAAGACCTATACACTTGCCAAGTATTTAAAGTCCATCTTACATAGTTCAAAAGTTGTTTATTACCATAAAAACACCCAATTCAACCCCTTTATTCTGAAACAGATGATGCCCCTTTGGGCCTCTTGTTTATTGGAATGGTTTTAATTGTTAAATGTATCTGTTTAAACATGCTTGAAGAAACCTAGAGAAAAATACTGCATCAAGATCCAACAAAAAATTTTAAAATTCATTTTTTCCATTTGACCCCATTTGGGCCTCTTGTTTCTCAAAAACAGTATATGCTACCTCAAATCTGTCGGTTGCGCAATTTTATTGGCAATAACATAAAACAAACCCCATCTGAATAGGATAAATAATCAGGATTCTACGGTCAAATGTATGAAAACAGCCAATTTCATCTCTTTTTGACTTCCGACCTTGACCTTTGACCTCACCTAATTTTTTTTGCATATTTATGTTATTCTTGAATAGACCTATACACTTGCCAATAATGAAAAGTCTATCTTTTATAGTTCAAAGGTTAAAGCCAAGGTTAAAGTTTCGGACATACAGACACACAGACAGACAGACAAACAAACACGCAGACAGGACAAAAACAATATGCCCCCCCGATCCTCGATCTGGGGGCATAAAAAGGCAAAGTCAAATTATCTCCCCTTCCAGGTTTCCGACAATAATTATATTCCTACATGCACATCTCCATATAGTGTTCTTCGTTTGTGTAAAGTTTCATCAAAATCCTTTCAGTTGTTTAAAAGGATTTGATGTAACCCATACCTAGGGAATCAACAAAAAGTCAAAGTCAAATTATCTCCCCTTCCTGGTTTTGGAAAACTATTATATTCCTTCATGTACATCAACATATAGTGTCCTTCCTTTGTGTAAAGTTTCATCAAAGCAAACAAATAAGTTTGGGTGTGATGCAATGGAGGATATTCAAGTTATTATCCAGAAACCAAACTTTTCTTAAAATTTTAGTCTATTTTTAGCAACTGTGACCTTGACCTTGAGGGCACCAGCCCCAAAATTGATGGGGTTCCTTCTTGTACAATTAGTAAGTTTTTGACCAAGTTCGGTTTGATTAAATTTCCTTGATTTTTTTTTTTTTTTTGCAACTGTGACCGTGACCTTGGAGGTACCAACCCCAAAATAGATAGGGTTCTGTCTTGATTTATAAATACTAAAGCAGGTGTCCAAGTTTGGTCTTGATCTGATGCAGGATACTTTAAGTTATCACCGGGAAAACCAAAATTTTCGTGAAATTTTAGTTTTTTTTAACAATTGTGACCTTGATCTTGTGGGTACCAACCTCAAAATCAATAGGTTCTGTCTTGGGTTATAAGTAAACATGTGACCAAGTTTGACTATGATCCGATATAGGATACTAAAGTTATCATCCGGAAACTAACAAGATGGAGGTAGGTACGTATGTATGGACGGACAGACAGAACAGGGCAACACTTAATGCCCCTGACCGCCTAGGGGCATACACAATACTACCGCAATATTCCCAGGAAACTAATACATATACCATGTTTTACTTCTAGTGACTTGTTGAAGATATGCCAAAATAAAACACAACCATTCTTCTAAGACAAATTACTGAAGTGAAAAACAAAACATGGATGGAAATTTTTTGTCTTTTCCACTTACACACATACTCCATCCCTGCAGTATCCATGTCCCGAACATAACCATGGACATCCTGTTCCTAAATATACATTATCCAAGGCCCAAACATTTCCTCTAGGAATGGAACTCACTTGTTTCCATCTAAATCTAGTAGCTGGTGAACTGAAATAATAATCACCATGGTCACCATGATCAAAATAAAAAAATATAACAGTAGTATCCTTCTTAGCTGGAGAACTGAAATAATAATCACCATGGTCACCATGATCAAAATTAAAAAAATATAACAGTAGCATCTGGAGAACTGAAATAATAATCACCATGGTCACCATGGTCAAAATAAAAAAAAATATAACAGTAGTATCCTTCTTAGCTGGAGAACTGAAATAATAATCACCATAATCAAAATAAAAAAATATAACAGAAGTATCCTTCTTAGTAAGAGCCTTATTTGGTTTGCTGGAGAACTGAAATAATAATCACCATGATCAAAATAAAAAAATATAACAGTAGTATCCTTCTTAGTAAGAGCCTTATTTGGTTTGCTGGAGAACTGAAATAATAATCACCATGATCAAAATAAAAAAATATAACAGTAGTATCCTTCTTAGTAAGAGCCTTATTTGGTTTGCTTGAATTCACAATATTTTTTGTTGAAATGTTCTATAGTTATGGGTAACCGTCAACAGTAAGATTACTCAAGAATTGATGTACAGTTACTCAGTTTTTGAGTGTTGAGGAAGGGACAAATCAAACATTATGTTGGAAAATGACAAATTTGACCAATTTTGAATCCTTTTTCTTTTTTTTTCACATGCACAAACCACGAAAATATTAATACAGGAGGTCCAAGTCATTTGTACTAACAAGTTAGTAAATTACTGTGATATTACTATTGTTCGTTGGGTTCCAATTTTCGTGGATTTTGTAGTTCACCAAAACCACGAAATTAAGATCGCAAGGAAATGCAATTCTCCCATAAAGTTTGAATGTATGAAATTTGAAACCACGATTTTAAGTATACCCACAAAACAAGGATATCTATGAAAACCACAACAAGAGTTGTCAGAAGACAACATAGCTCGCTGGGGATTCCAGTAACCTCAATGCACAATAAATTCGAAAGTAATAAAAAGCTTTCTTCACAAGAAAGTTACATATCAAATATAAACACCCTATCACTAAACAACTTAATTCTAGAAGCAAAGTTAAAAGTTTTTAAAAAATTGCCCCTCAGGGCAAGATCAAGGTCAAAATGTCTACAAATATGGTACCATTAGAAAGCTCTCATCAAAAGAACGTCACATACCAAATATGAACACCTTACCACTAAGCAACTTAATTCTAGAAGCAAAGTTAAAGTTTTTAAAAAATTGCCCTCAGGGCAAGGTCAAGGTCAAAATGTCTACAAATATGGTATCTCAAGAAAGCTCTCACCATAAAGAAGTTACATACAAAATATAAACACACTACCACTAAAGGCCTACCTTCTAGAAGCAAGGTTAAAGGTTTTTACAAATTGCCCTCAGGGCAAGGTCAAGGTCAAAATGTCTACAAGTATGGTACCAGAAGAAAGCCCTCGTCATCAGGAAGTTGTATACCAAATATGAACACCCGCCACTAAAACCTACCTTCTAGAGGCAAGGTTAAAGTTTTTTTTAAAACTGCCCTAAGGGCAAGGGCAAGGTCAAAATGTCTACAAATATGGTACCACTTGAAAGGTCTCATCATAAGGAAGTTACATACCAAATATGAACACCCTACCACTAAAAGCCTACCTTCTAGAAGCAAGGTTAAAGTTTTTCAAAAATTGCCCAAAGGGCAAGATCAAGGTCAAAATGTCTACAAATATGGTACCTTTAGAAAGCTCTCATCATAAGAAAGTTACATACCCAATATGAACACCCTACCACTGAAAACCTACCTTCTAGAAGCAAGGTTAAAGTTTTTTAAAAATTGCCCTAAGGGCAAGGTCAAGGTCAAAATGTCTACAAATATGGTACCAAAAGAAAGCTCTCATCACAAGGATGTCACATACCAAATATCAACATCCTAGTTCTTCAGGTCTCCATTCCACAAGCCAGGTTAAAGTTTTGCTGACGCCAACGACGCCGATGCCGATGCCGGGGTGATGACAATAGCTCTCCGGACATTCGTTCCGGCGAGCTAAAAATTGATGTCTATGAATAAAAGTATATACACAGAGACTTATTGGTTCTTGAATGCTGCAATGGGCTCTATATCTCCAATTAGGAAAACTGTTTGAAAATATGCAAGATTCCTTGTACTTTTTAGATAATGTTCGATAGAAGCTTTAACATGACTTCAGAACTGCACCTATTGTGACTTCATAGGTGTTAAATTTTGTATTTTTTCCTGTAGTGGGATCTGAATTTTCAAATGAACAAAAAAGAAATATTCAGGTGCAGCTTAAAAATTCACCGAAATTTAGGGCCAAATCAGCCCATTAACGCACCTCATCCTTACATAATTATCTTTCTAAATAACCTATATATTTCTAACTACATGTATACGTTACATACACAGCAGCGGGAGGGAGGTATGTGGTGACCCTGGTCCAATTTCTGTGTTGGTCAGACATATATAACCTATACATATAATTATACATTACATACACAGCAGCAGGAGGGAGATATGTGGTGACCCTGGTCCAATTTCTGTGTTGGTCAGACATATATTCACTACTCAGGTGGTAGCCTGTACATTCAAACTTAGGTGGTGCACACTCCTCTATGACAGGTCTCCATGTCTGTCCCATGTCAATAGAATACTCCAACATTACACCATATAACGAATCGTAAAGTGAATCACATCCCATGGCGATGTCAAATTGTAGGAATGTTGATGGAGTTACATGATAGTCCTGAGTAGATGCAAATCTAAGACCTGATAAGAAATATGGTTAAACATTTAAGTTTAATTTTACATGTAAGCATTTCTTATTCTGCAAATCTATATATTTTATGTGAAATTAGCAAGAAATAATGTAATAAACACAGGTCTATGGTATTTACCTACTTCAGACTATATCCTTTGTTAATGTTCTTCTAATGTCTACAGATCAAAATTCTTACAATTTTGTGTGTCTTTATTCATACAAAAAAATTATGCAATCATGCAATTTCTTTAATTATTACAATGTATATATTGCAATTCCATTTTGCAATAAAACTGCAATTTTATTCTGTTTGTTCCTGTGACACTACAATGATAAAGGTCTGCAAATGACCAGTGTTGATGTACCATGCAACAGTACAGCGGTAATTTTCCCAGAAGCAAAAGTTGGTGATTCATTGTTCAATGAGGGTTTTAAAGTTGAAGTGGTCTTCCATTTTCACATATGTACAATTATGTAAAGAATATATAGACATATATAGAAATATACAAATTTTAATATCAAATTTATTTTTAGGGCTTCCACTAACCTTCCAAATATAGCAAAATCACCCTCTATACACAATGTAATTTTTTTTAAATGTCAGAAATTAATAAAATTGTATTTTACTGACCCAATGAACAACTTTAACTAGTCCATATGTTACAGTAAATTTGTAAAATTAGGGAATTTGCAAAATCACTGAAAATTCAGGGATTTTGTAAAATCACTAAATTGGTCAGTGGCTTTGCAAAATCCCTAATTCAAACCAGGGATTTTACAAAATCACTGAAAAAAATCAATCATTATTTTACTGATTCCCTGGTCTTATTTAGGGAATTTGTAAAATAGTTTGCAGATATAATCAAGTGCTTAAAGCCCTAATAGAAAGGTTGCTTTCAAAGATTTAAGTAGACTTGGTACAAGCCCATATTATTTTTTTATTTTGCTATAAAAGTGTGCAGTAAACTATCTACACTGTTACTATCAAACAGTGTTACAAATATTGAAAAAAAAAGAAAAATAAATAGTACAGTCACAACATATAAAAATTTCTGACAAGTCAGAACTAACTGATCTAAATGCATATTCTAAAGACCTCCAATTAATGTCACCTGTTCTTAAAAGTAACGGTTATCCAACAACAGGTCGTACATAATGATTATTTCCCCTCTATATGTAATCGCATTTTCTATTTTAAAGGTGACTACAAGACTAGAATTTTCAAGGAAAATTAATAATATTAACTTTGCCTAAAGGTCTGTTAACGAAAAAGCAACAGCAACAGGTTGTTTCATTTCAGTGATGAAAAAAATATGGTGTCTAAAGCCGAAGTTACACAACTTCCGTCAATGAGATAAAACAATTCTTAGGAACGTCTAAATTTTGGCTTGTCAAAAAAAAACAAAAAAAAACGGATAAGCCCTCTGACAATGCACAGACAGTGAAACTTAAAACTTGCAAGTTGAATTAGCTTTTGTCAATTCTACTTTCGTTTTGTCCATTCAGCACCTGTTGCGCATGCGTCAGTACCAGAAATTTGTTTACATGCCGTTCAAGCAATTCAAGCAACCAAAACGCTCTCGTGTTTATGTAAAATCGTTTTACATTTTAATTGTAGGATATCAATTATATTAGCAAAGATGCACTTCATTTAATCCGTTCCGTCCAATGACAAATCATCACCCGAAGTTTACCGATAAATTTTCCGTTAAGGGGGGTGTGCAATCGTTTTTCTTGAATAATTCTTTTAAATGATGACCAAATTCTTTCAGATCTGTGTGAATCACTTTATTTTCTCACTAACTCACTAACTCATTGTTTAAATTCAAAAATATGATTTTGGTCAATCTGGTTTTTCAAATTGAATCACCTGTTTTTCTTCATAGTGCATTTCAACTGACAGGGTCATGACATTAGAAAGCGTTGCAATGCAACCTTTCTAACAAACAATATGTTTAAAATGTGAACCTGATTAAAAGCCCCACTTTAGATAAAAACATTTCAATATTTGTATTTAATATAACTGACCTTTTTAATTATTCAAAGTATTTTTAAATGCAATGCAATATATGGCACTGGAATCAATGTTATGAAACTACAAGCAGTTTTTCTTTTGAATATTTCTTCAATCAAGAAAGAAAGGGAAACTAAAAGAATAAAAACAATTAAATAATCCAACAGATAGAGGACTGTTATTATCTTGTTTGAAAATTTGAACATAGGTCATTTCACACTGTAAAAACCACAGTTTAGGTCATTTCACACTGTAAACCACAGTTTAGGCTGTAATTAAAATATCCTGGATCCACATCACCTCTGGTCCAAATTTTTACAACCCACTCTGAAAAATGTTATTGATTTTTGCCAAATTATGGTCATTTTCTTCAAAATTAAGAACATTTTTACCATAAATGATAATAAAAGAAAATGTGTTCATGGGACACAGATGTCCCCGCCATACAGATATCGTCAAACAGGAAGTAGATGAGTGACAGACCTGAAAAGGGGAGACACGGTACAACTCATCATACCAAAGCTTCAGACCAAATATCAAATCATTACTGCATAGACAAGCTGAGAAATCCATGACGAAAAATTTCAATATATGGCTATAATGGGAAAAAATCAAAGTTGTCATCAAACAGGAAGTAGATGTTACGGACTTGAAAAGGAGAGACACGGTACAAATCATCATACTTAAGCTTCAGATCAAATATTAAATCATTACTGCATACACAAGCTGAGAAATCCTTGACAAAAATTTTTGGACGTACGTACGGACGGACAGACGGACAAGGGTAAAACTTAATGCCCCCGTCGCCTAACGGCGGGGGCATAAAAAATAGGACATAAGATTTACCCGAACGTGGTGGATTTTATAAAAAAAAAATTTATATAATAGCCTTATAAAATAAAATCTGTTAAAAATAAATCATGCAATTCCACTCTTGGGACTCTGGTTTAGGGAAATGAGAAATGAATAAGCAAATGTATTGGGAATGCATTTTGCAGCAAGCTTTATGAATTTTTTTTTCCTGGAAAGCTTAAATCAAAACAGATTTTAAAGTGGTGTTACATTGAAGCTTGATACGACCGTCTCCTGAACCCATGTACAGTATAAATGGC
Organism: Modiolus philippinarum; assembly: GCA_002080025.1. Classification (NCBI taxonomy): domain Eukaryota; kingdom Metazoa; phylum Mollusca; class Bivalvia; order Mytilida; family Modiolidae; genus Modiolus; species Modiolus philippinarum. Next base: position 94,168 of record MJUU01069959.1, on the reverse strand, counting down.
TACTGACAATTGTCATTTTAAATAGAAATAAAGGGCTACGCCGAGCACAGCATGATATGACCGCAGCATGTCGAATACTGAAATTTGAACAAGTGTAACTCAAAATGAATGAGGACACAGTAAAGAGCTTGATACAGTAATTAAATGGACACAATAAAGAGCTTGAATCAGTTGCAATTTTGGCCCCTTTGGCCCCTTTAGCTCAGAAACGGGAAAAGCTATGCCAAATTTGTTGACTTACTACTGACAGCTTACATCAAGAGGAATCCAAAGAAAAAAATCCAATTGAAATCCGATGAAAAATAAAGATTTCACATATTTCGAAAATTTGCAATTTAGGCCCCTTGGACCCCTTGTAGCTCAAAAACGGTAAGAGCTACGAAAAATCCATTGACAAATTACTGAAAGCTTGTATCAAGAGGAATTCAAAGAAAAAAATCCCATCGAAATCCGATGAAAAATAAAGATTTCACATATTTCAAAAATTTGCAATTTTGGCCCCTTTGACCCCTTGTAGCTCGGAAACAGTAAGAGCTACACAAAATACGTTGACATACTACTGAAAGCTTATATCAAGAGGAATTCAAAGAAAAAATCCCATCGAAATCCGATGAAAAATAAAAATTTCAAGTAATCAGCAAATTTGCAATTTTGGCCCCGTTAGGCCCCTCATAGCTGGGAAAGGAAACAAATTACCAAAAATATAAAAGTTGAGCGCTATTGTAATTTTTCATAAGGAATCTAATGAAAAAAACTGCATCAAAATTGGACAAAAAATGAAAGAAATAGATTTTTATGATTTCCCCCTTTTGGGACCCATTTATCTCATTAACAGTACATGTGACATGAAATCCGTTGACATACAACCGATTAGAAATTTCCTTAGGATCACACTGAAAGAAACCCCATCAAAATCTGATAAATAATAAATATTCTACAGCCCAATATATGAAAACACCTAATTTGTCCCTTTTCGGCCCTTTTAAAAAAAAAAAAAAACGGGCGGGGCCACAATACCCAAAACCAATCCCAACCTTTGTTTTCTGACAAGCAACATTATATTAAAATTTCATCAGGATTGATCAACTAAAACTGAAGTTATCGCACGGAAACGACGAGTCTACAGACGCTGACGCCAGTATCATACCAATATATGACCTCAAAAGTTTTTTTGCGGTTGTATAAAAATGCTAAGGCTAGAATATAATGTCACTCAATTGAAATCTCATTAAGATGAATCTGTAAAAATATTTGGTTGATTTGGAGCCTTCCTTAACTTCTTATGGACAAAGGTGAACATCATACCTTTTATTATCCCCTCGCCCAACGAAGTTGGGGAGGGGATATAGCGTTTCGCCCGTTCGTCCGTTAGTCCGTTTGTCCGTCCGTTCAAACTTAAGACCATATATCTTTTGAATATCAAGTCGTAGATGGACAATGTTTTGTCCATGGATGCATCTTGAAGAGAACTGAGGTTGATATATAGAATAGGTGGATTTGACCTACATTACATGCATGAGTGACTCAGGTTAAAGTTTTTGTAAGAGTCCAGATCTGGGATTCTACAACTTGTTGAGGAATAATATTTTGTATGTAGATGCGTCTTGTAAAGTTACGAAGCTCCAGATAACTAGAGGTACTGCTGAACGCAGGAGGGCCCGCAATAGGCAGTCACTTCCTTTGTACCAAATTATCAACATTTGTTTATGAAAAGATTTTAAAATAAAAAGTTAAAAAGTATCGGCAAACAGGAAGTAATGGCATGGCAAACCTGAAAATACCTTACACGATACAACTAATCATCATGAAGCTTTATACCAAATATCAAATCATTCCCAGTTGTAGAGGCCAAGAAAACTTTGACGAAAATTTTCATCCATTTAGTGGTATAATGAAAAGTTAGAGTATCTGCAAGCAGGAAGTAGTGGCACGGCAAACCTGAAAATTGCTTACACGGTACAACTCATCATCATAAAGCTTCAGACCAAATATGAAATCATTCCCACATGTAGAAGCCCAGAAAACTTTGACGAAAAATATTCATCCATAGAGTGGTATAATAAAAAGTTATATTATCGACAAACAGGAAGTAGTCGCACAGCAAACCTGAAAATTGCTTACACGGTACAACTCATCATCATAAAGTTTCAGACCAAATATGAAATCATTCTCACATGTAGAAGCCCAGAAAACTTTGACGAAAAATTTTCATCCATAGAGTGGTATAATAAAAAGTTAAAGTATCGGCAAACAGGAAGTAGTGGCACGGCAAAATTGAAAATTGCTTACACGGTACAACTTATCATCATAAAGCTTCATACCAAATATGAAATCATTCCCACGTGTAGAAGCCCAGAAAACTTTGACGAAAAATTTTCATCCATAGAGTGGTATAATAAAAAGTTTTGGCAAACAGGAAGTAGAGGTACGGCAAACCTGAAAACTGCTTACACGGTACAGACCAAATATGAAATCATTCCCACATGTAGAAGCCCAGAAAACTTTGACCAAAAAAATTGTTGACGGACAGACGGACGGACGGACAGACGGACAAAGTGAAAACTATAGGGCACCCGCATCTCGATGCGGGGCCCTAAAAATTAGGCCACTATGACCTACATTTCATGCATGAGTGACTTAGGTTAAAGTTTTTGTAAGAGTCCAGATCTAGGAGACTACAACTTGTAGAGGAATAATATTTTGTATGTAGATGCGTCTTGTAAAGTTACGAAGCTCCAGATAAAAATTAGGTCACTTTGAACTACATTTCATGCATGAGTGACTTAGGTTAAAGTTTTTGTAAGAGTCAAGATCTGGGATACTACAACTTGTAGAGGAATAATATTTTGTATGTAGATGCGTCTTGGAAAGTAACGAAGCTCCAGGTAAAAATAAGGTCACTTTGACCTACATTTCATGCATGAGTGACTTAGGTTAAAGTTTTTGTAAGAGTCCAGATCTGGGATACTACAACTTGTAGAGGAATAATATTTTATATGTAGATGCATCTTATAAAGTTAGGAAGCTCCAGATAAACATTAGGTCACTTTGACCTACTTTTCATGCATGAATGACTTGGGGTAAAGTTTGTGTTACCAGATCTGGGATACTGCAACTCACAGAGGAATAATATTTTGTATGTAGAGGTGTCTTGTAAAGTTAGGAAGCTCCAGATGAAAATTGATTCACTTACCTAAATTTCATGCATGAGTGACTTAGGTTAAAGTTTGTGTTACAGCTTGGATTTTAGATACAACAACTAGTAGAAGAATAATATTTTGTATGTAGATGCATCTTGTAAAGTTACAAAGCTCCAGATAAAAATTAGGTCAGTTTGACTTACATTTCGTGCACGAGTGACTTGGGGTAAAGTTTGTGTTACAGTATAGATTTTAGATACTACAACTTGCAGAAGATACATCTTTCATCAGTAGATGTATATGCTTTAGGTATGAGGCTCCTGATTGAAATAAGGTCACTACATTTCTTGCATGACTGGCTCCGACTTAAGTAAAAAGCCAGATCTTGAATGGTACAATTTCCTTGAGTGCTTATAATACTAGACAAACATTCAATAAATGGGCGAGGGTATTAGCTGTCGTTTCCGACTGCCCCTTCTCTTGTTCCTCTAGGGGATGATTATCTAAGGTTTTCAAATTGCATTTGTTACATAAATTGTAAAATATTGGGTTATTTTGGTCCAAATCTACAAGAAAGTTAAATTTTTGAAGTCAAGATTGTACTTATTTTCATAGGTAAGAAATAGCAATCCAGTAATAATTTTGATCTTTTAATGATTTATTGAATACCCAACATCTTTCCCAAAAAATTTAAAACTCTAATTAATCAGTGACCAGAAAAACTTAACATTCTAATTAATCTAAGTTATTTTATTAAATCCCTAACAAGATTTTCCAGGATTTTACAAAATCCCTGACAATTTCAGTGATTTTACAAAATAACTAAAATTATCATTGGTTTTACAAAATCCCTAATCATTTCAGGGATTTTACAAAATCACTGATTTTACAAATTCACTGTAACACATACACACCATTTTGCAAAAATTAATTACAATACACATATTTTACATGAACAATCAAAAAGAGAAAAAATAAATAAAACTGCAACAATTCTATATAGTTGATTTTTGCAAACTCTTTTGTCTAACCTGTGTCTCTGCTAAATTCCAGTACATTTCCACTTGAATGACAAGATGATCTAGGTACAGCACTTTCAGCTTGTAGCCATTTATATGGATCTGGCATCATCATATTAAAATCATCATAGAAAGTCTTAGCATTGGTTTCATTAACTGCTACAATAACGCTGTCAATTCCCCATTCTGCCCTTGGCATACCTGTAAAATAATATAACACTGTCAATTCCCCATACTGCCCTCAGCATTCCTGTAAAATAATATAACACTGTCAATTCCCTATTCTGCCCTCGGCATTCCTGTAAAATCATATAACACTGTCAATTCTCCCTTCTGCCCTCAGCATACCTTTAAAATAATATAACACTGTCAATCCCGGAATACCTGTAAAAAAATTAAAACACTGTCAATTACCCATTCTGCCCGCGGCATATCTGTAGAATCATATAACACTGTCAATACCCCATTCTAACCTTAGCATACCTATAAAATAATAAAGGGCTACGCCGAGCGCAGCATGATACGACCGCAGCATGTCGACCACTGAAATTTGAACAAGTGTAATTGAAAGTGAGTGTGGACATACTAAAGAGCTTGACACAATAATTGCATGGACATAATAAGGGGAATAACCCAGTAATTAGCTGGACACAAACTAGGGAAAATAAAAATAAGCCCTTATGACTCTTTATGGTTCCTCTTTGACCCCTTATAGCTCGAAAACGGTAAGAGATACACCATATCCATTGCCATATTACTGAAAGCTTATATCAAGTGGAATCCTAAGAAAAAAATCCCATCGAAATCCGTCGAAAACTAAAAATTTCATGGAATCTGCAAGTTTCCAGTTTTGGCCCCTTCGACCCCTTATAGGTCGAAAACGGTAAGAGCTACGACAAATCCTTTGACATACTACTGAAAGCTTATATCAAGAGGAATCTAAAGAAAAAAATCCCATCAAAATCCGATGAAAAATAAAAATTTTAGGAAATCTGCAAATTAGCAATTTGGCCCCGTTTGGCCCCTCATAGCTAGGTAAGCAATCGAGTTACCAAAAATCTAATAGCAGAGTGCTGTGTTAATTTTTCATAAGCAATCCATTGAAAAAAAACTGCATCAAAATCGGACAAAAAATTTAAAAAATAATTTTTTTTGGATTCGCCCCTTTTGGGCCCCATTTATCTCGGGAACGGTACATGCTACGTGAAATCCGTTGGCATACTATAGATTGGAAATTTCCTCAGGAGCACACTGAAAGAAACCCCATCAAAATCCAATTAATAATAAAGATTCTACAGACAAATATGTGAAAACACCCAATTTAACCCTTTTTTGGCCCCTTTTTTAAAAACGGGTGGGGTCACAATAACCAAAACTACTGCAAGCCTTCCTTTTGTACCAAAGAACATTATTTTAAAATTTCATAAGGATTGATTTACTGGAACAAAAGTTATTGACCAAAAACAAAAGTGTCTACAGACGACGACGACGACAACGACAACGCCAACGACAACGACAACGACGCCGACAACGACGACGACGACGACGACAGCACCATACCAATATACGACCGCAAAAATTTTTGCGGTCGTATAAAAAAAAAAACATTGTCAATTCTGCCCTTTGCATACCTGTAAAATCATGTAACACTGTCAATTCCCTATTCTGCCCTCAGCATACCTGTAAAATCATACAACACTGTCAATTCCCCATTCTGCCCGCGGCATACCTGTAAAATCATATAACACTGTCAATTCCCCATTCTGCCCTCGGCATATCTGTAAAATCATACTACAACACTGTCAATTCCCCATTCTGCCCTCAGCATACCTGTAAAATCATATAAGACTGTCAATTCCTCATTCTGCCCTCGGCATACCTATAAAATCATATAACACTGTCAATTCCCCATTCTGCCCTCGGCATACCTGTAAAATCATATAACACTGTCAATTCCCCATTCTGCCGTCGGCATATCTGTAAAATCATACAAAACTGTCAATTCCCCATTCTGCCCTCAGCATACCTGTAAAATCATATAAGACTGTCAATTCCCCATTATGCCCTCGGCATACCTGTAAAATCATGTAACACTGTCAATTCCCCATTCTGCTATGCTTTCGGTATATATGTAAAATCATATAACACTGTCAATTCCCCATTCTGCCCTCAGCATACCTGTAAAATCATACAACACTGTCAATTCCCCATTATGCCCTCAGCATACCTGTAAAATCATATAAGACTGTCAATTCCTCATTCTGCCCT
>MJUU01069959.1:68819-79911 GCA_002080025.1 Modiolus philippinarum | reverse complement strand
GAAGAGAAGATGAAAATGTAAATTTCCCATAGGGCCAATGTTAAACCAAGTTCCGTGCTGGCGGCCATGTTTTTTGTCGAATCAGAATAAAATGAGCAATCATTGTAAAGGACCTTCAGTGCATCAATCCTGTAAAGTTTGGTTGAAATTGCTTCAGCAGTTTCAGAGGAGTTGATGAAAATGTGAATTTTCCCATAGGGTCCTATGTTAAACCTAAGTTCCGCGCTGGCGGCCATGTTTTTTATCGGATCGGAACGAAATGAGCAATCTTTGTGAAGGACCTTCCATACATCATTCCTGTAAAGTTTGGTTGAATTTGCCTCAGTGGTTTCAGAGGAGAAGATGAAAGTGTGAAAAGTTAACGGACGGACGCCGGGCGACGGACGACGGACGCCAAGTGATGAGAATAGCTCACACTGACCCTTTGGGTCAGGTGAGCTAACAAAAAAGCACCAAACAAGCTCACAAATGACCACTCCTTAAAATTGTTATGCAAGTTGAAGTTTGAAGTTGAAGTTGTGATCCCTTATCTACAAATGTGCATAATTCCAGATTCACCTCAAAAATGTGGTGTTAAGGGGTTTCGTTACAGCTTCTCTAGTCCCTTCCTCACTGAAATATAATGCATTCCCATAATCCACCACTCCACACTTCAAGCCAAGACTTCCTCCTTGAATACGCTTCCAAGCATCGGAATGATCATGATGATTATCAAACCAATCAAACAGACCATATGGAGTAACTGATGAATCTGTACAAGAAGGCCCTAAAAAATAAATTCAAATAAAATTCTTAAGTTCACTTAATATTACTGGAAATGAATCTTAGTGATGTACATACACCAAATTTTGGTGTGGTTCATTACAACTAGAGGTATTGCTGAACGCAGGAGGGCCCACAATAGGTAGTCACTTCCTTTGTACCAAATCCTTTGTACCAAATTATCAAAATTTGTTTATGAAAATTTTCATTTTAAAATTAACATTCTGTTTGGGATTTTGTGGGGAAATACATGTACTCCTTTTTATTTATCTTAATTCTGCAATTGTATTGTGGGCGAGATATTATAACCACAGTGAAATGAATTGATTGCTTCATAATCATATATTCATGTACAATTAAAATATAATACCTGCAAATAAGTTTCTCTTTTCTACCAAACAAAGTCTAAGTGTGGTTGATATATCAAGAGATGAATTTTATCCTGGTTCTGTACATATTGAACTGAATTATCTTTACCTTACTACATAAATCTTTGAATTCTTAAATTGTTGATTACTGTACAGAAAAGTTCACTTCCCAACCTGAAAATAGCTTACACGATACAACTCATCATCATGAAGCTTTACACCAAATATCAAATCATTCCCAGTTGTAGAGGCCAAGAAAACTTTGACGAAAATTTTCATCCATAGAGTGGTATAATAAAAAATCAAAGTATCGGCAAACAGGAAGTAATGGCACGGCAAAGCTGAAAATAGCTTACACGATACAACTCATCATCATGAAGCTTTAGACCAAATATCAAATTATTCCCAGTTGTAGAAGCCAAGAAAACTTTGACATAAAATTTTCATCCATAGAGTGGTATAATAAAAAGTTAAAGTATCAGCAAACAGGAAGTAGTGGCACGGCAAACCTGAAAATTGCTTACACAGTACAACTCATCATAACAAGATGGGAACGACAGCTAATCCCCTGGCCTGCAGCATTTAAATTTCCAAATCCAGTTAACGTTCCAAAATTTTAATTCTCAAAAGCAGCATCCACTGACCAAAGATGATTGATGCGCCATGTGTAGTTTCTCAGATATGAACCTTAACGCAAACTTTAACCCAAGTCATTGAAGCCTAAAATGTAGGTCAGAGTATCAGCATCACTCTCCAAGATGCATCCACTGACAAAAGATGATGATGTGTGCCACATGTAGTATCTGAGATATGAACCTTAACGCAAACTTAAACCTGAGTCATTGAAGTGTAAAATGTAGGTCAGAGTGACTCAATTATCATCTAAAGCAGCATCACTCTCCAAGACGCATCCACTGACCAAAGATGATTGATGTGCCACATGTACTTTCTCAGATATGAACCTTAACGCAAACTTTAACCTGAGTCATTGAAGCGTAAAATGTAGGTCAGAGTGACCCAATTATCATCTGAAGCAGCATCACTGTCCAAGACGTATCCACTGACTAAAGATGATTGATGTGCCACATGTAGTTCCTCAGATATGAACCTTAACACAAACTTTAACCTGAGGTGGGACGAACGGACGGACACTTGGACGGACATTCGGATGGACACTCGGACGGACGGACGGGCGGGCAAGATGCTATATCCCCTCCCCAACTCCGTTGGGCGAGGGGATAATAAAGCTTCAGACCGAATATGAAATCATTCCCACCTGTAAAAGCCCAGAAAACTTCGACCCCAAAAAAATTGTTGATGGACAGACTGACAGACAGACGGACAGACAAAGTGAAAACTATAGGGCACCCGCATCTTGATGTGGGGACCTAATTATATGTAATAAGGCATTCATGAAGCACTCACAGGAACAACGGAATTTAACATCATGCTTTTCCCGACAGGTGTCACTGCTAAAAACTATTAGATAGTTCTCTGGAAAACTGGCCATTTTATGCATGGTCAAAAATTGTTCCTTGTGCATGGATTTTATTAGTATTATGTCACAGAACAAAACCTGATAAAGCAGAGGCATGACACCTGGAAGTGGGACACAATATGGTGGGTTCATTTTAAGTTGTGATAACTCACACTAAAAATAATATTTACCATATTCTTCGTATTCAGTGCCCTGGGTGCTTAGAAAATTTAACTAGAGGCTCTCAAGAGCCTGTATAGCTCACCTGGTCCATGACTGACATAGACTGCAGCCCAAATTAACCCAATGTTAAAGTCTCATTTTCTAGAAGTTTCAAAGGAGAAAATCTTTGAACGTGTTTTCCCCATAGGGTCCAATGTTAAACAATGGTCCCGGTGGCAGCCATCTTGGATGAGGTGCAGACTTGTCAGACAGAATTTTTCAAAAAGACCATTAAAGGCCTATTGTGACCAAGTTTGATTCCAACTGACCAAGTAGTTTCAGAGAAGAATGTCTTTGAATGTGTTTTTCCCATAGGGTCCAATGTTAAACTATGTCCCCCGCTGGTGGCCATCTTGGAATACATGCGGATTTACCAGACACATTCTTTGATAGGTACCGACTATGGACAGTTGTCACAAAGTATGGTTCCACTTGGGCAAATAGATTCAGCAGTTTCCACGGTTAATTTAAAGCCCCACTATCTATTACAACCCATTTCAGATCATTATTCAAAAAAAAAATTTTGGGCAGGGGTTCCCCTTATAATTCAGATAATACATATTTGCTGAAATCAAAACATTCCAAGTCCCCCTTTCCATAAAAAAAACTGGCAGGGGTTCCCCCTTATAATCTAGTTTAAACATATTTCTTATATTGTGAAGAAAACTATGAAGCACAATACTTTTTTTCAAAGATTCAGTGTTCTGATTTGGTTTCTATGGCAACTGGAAGCTCCACTATCCATTACAACCAATTTCAGACCACCATTCAAAAACAAAATTGGGCAGGGGTTCCCCTTATAATCCAAGCAATATGTATTGCTGATATCAAAGCAATTCAAATCCTCTTTTCAAAAACAAACAAAAAATTTGGCAGGGGAATTCCTCTTATAATATAGTTCTAAGATTGTGAAGACTAGAGGCTCCCGGGAGTCTGTATTGCTCAACTGGCTTTCAGTTGCAACAATCAAGCTTACATTGTAAGTTACACTGTTGAACTTCAGTCTCTCATACTTTGGTAGCTGGAACACCACCAATATCTTGAACTGTATTTAAAGTCTGATCATGTTTTACTATATTTCTTGACTTTTTTGACAAAAAATGTTCTTGCTAAGGACCACTTTCGACACCAGTTTTGAAGTCTAAACATCAATATCTATTTGGAAACCAAATTTCATTGAAATTGGACAATGTTGAATTTTCCCGCCTTTTTTGGCAGCCGTTTTGAAAATGGCGTTCAACGCACAATTTTCAACATCAGTTTTTGAAGTCGCAACATCAATATCTATTTGAAAACCAATTTTCATTGAAATCAGATAATGTTGAATTTTCCCACCTTTTTTGGCGGCCATTTTAAAAATGACATTCAATGAACAATTTTTAACATCGATTTTGAAGTTGCGACATCAATACCTATTTGGATTTCATTGAAACGTTGAATTTTCCCGCCTTTCTTGGCGGCCATTTTAAAAATGGCGGTCAACAAATAATTTTCAATACTAGTTTTGAAGTCACAACATCAATATCTATTTTGAAACCAAATTTTATTGAAATCGAACAATTTTGAATTTTCCTGCCTTTTTTGGCAGCCATTTTGAAAATGGCGGTCAATGAAAGATTTTCAATACCCCTTTTGAAGTCACCACAGCATGGCAAACATTTTATCAATCTACACTTAACCTTCTGGAAATAAAAGACGAAAAATATGAAAATTTTGAAAATTCTGTGAAAAAGGGCAATAACTCCTACAAGGGTTTTTGGATTTTCTCCAAAATTTCAGGGTTGGTAGATCTTAATATGCTGAACATTTTTGCAATAAAAAGTTGACTTCTATCTGTTATAGTTTCTTTGATAAAGAAGATGTCTTTGTGAAACACTATGCCATGTCTACCATACAAAATAAATACTAAAATTGCAATCACTAGAAATTAAGGTTAAGTAGACATTTCTACTAAGCTCCATTAGATCTATCCACATATAGAATATAAAGCCTCTTGTAATTGTAATTTACATGCTTAAAGCAAAATCTAACTTTTGACCTCTTTGACCTTGACCTTTGACCTGACCTTAATGAAATTTGCATAATGATGTTCAGCTTTATATAACCAATATACAGGCCAAATATGAAGGTCCTATCACATCTGGTTGGAAAAATATTGACAATGTTGAAGTTTTCAAATTTTCACTCAGTGACCTTGACCTTTGACCTGACCTAATAACGAGCTATAGCAAAATCTAAATTTTGACCTTTTGACCTTGACCTGACCTTAGTAAAATGTGCAAAATGCTGTGCAGTTTCATATGACCAATATACAGGCCAAATATGAAGTTCCTATCACATCTGGTTGAAAAGATGTAAGCAATGTTAAAGTTTTTGTTAAAGTTTCCAATTTTGCACTCGGTGACCTTGACCTTTGACCTGACCCAAATTTTTTTGATGTATTTATATTAAGCTTCATTAGATCTATTCACATATACAATATCAAACCTCTAGCAATTGTAATTAACAAGCTATAGAAAAATCAAGATTTTGACCTTTTGACCTCTGTGACCTTGACCTTTGACCTGACCTCAGTGAAATTTGCATGATGGTGTTCAACTTCACATGATGAATACACATACCAAATATGAAGGTCCTATCTCATCTGGTTTAAAAGTTATGAGCCAGGTTAAAGTTGCTGACAGACAGACAAACAGACAGACAGACAGGACATAAACAATATGCCCCCGATCTAAAGAACCTGGGACATAAAAATAAAATGTTAAAATTTTGAAAAAAAAATCGGAAAAAGGGCAATAACTCCAAAATGGGTAATCAGATTTTCTTCAAAATTGCAGGACAGGTAGATCTTGTCATGCTGATCACTTTTACCTCGTCAGATTTTTTATATCTGTAATGGTTTTTGAGTTATTTGCAAAAAAATAGCAATTTACCCCATATGTATTATTTTTAGTAACGGCAGCCATGTTGTTTGGTCCTCGGACTCATCAGATACAATTTTGAAACAGGATACCCTGGTGATGATTCAGGCCAAGTTTGGTTAAAATTGATTAAGCGGTTTCAGAGAAGATGATTTTTGAAAAAGTTTACGATAGACGGACGGACAGACATTGGACGCCAAAGGATGGCAATAGCTCACATGACCCTTCGGGTCATGTGAGCTAAAAAGGGGTCGCTTATCAAGTATGGGCAAAAATGTGTTCCAAAACGAAGCTCTTGAAATAAAATTCTTTGATCTTTCATAAGTATACAATGTAATAATGTAAACATAGGTAATCAACGATTACAAAGTTCGCCTCGTTATGGCACATGGACACAGAAACAGATTTGGCCAGGGTTCTCATTTACCATCCCTAATGCATGTATAGAAAGTCTAGATGATCTTACCATGTACAGTAACCGAGACCTGAATTCGGACATAAACTTGAATGTAAGTCACTCAAGCGGAAAATACAGGTCAAAGTGACCTAATTTTGCCTGGATGCTGATCTACCATCAGAGATGCATGCATATGCAAGGTTAAATGATCCTACCATGTACAGTGACTGAGATCTGAACTCGGACGTAAACTTGAATGTAAGTCACTCAAGCGGAAAATACAGGTCAACGTGACCTAATTTTGCCTGGATGCTGACCTACCATCAGAGATGCATGTACATGCACAGTTAGGTTATAGTACTATGTATAGTAACTGAGATATGAATTAAAATGTAAATTTGAATGCAAGCCACTCAAGCGGAAAATATAGGTCAGAGAGACCTAATTTTCTTGGAGGCTGTGAGTTAACCCAAGATGCACCTGCATGCAAAGTTTGATGACCCTACACTGCATAGTTACTAAGATATATACCCAAATGCGGACGCGGACGAAGATGCGGACACGGACGAGGACGAGGACGCCAGGGGTACTCCAATAGTCCCCCTCAACTTCATTGAGGTGAACTAAAAATGCTACAATTTTCCAAATCTTTGACAAACAGAATAAAAGAATAAGCCAGGTCAGTTGTTTCTACAGAAATGCAAACAAAAACATGATGACTCAATTGTGTACAACAGGAAAGTAGGATGCATATGCATGCGCAATTGATGACAAACAAATCAACGACCGAAAATGTAAGAAATAAATACGGAAATTACAGTTTTCTAGTTGGAATTTTGAGGGGGCACTTAAGGATTTCAAACGAAATTATGGGTTGGGGCGCTTATAGCAGCAGGGGCACTCAATATGAGGAATACATTATGTGTTTATTTTTATATTATACATGTATATGATGCATTTGTGGAGTACTTTAATAAACATACACTACAATATGCAAGTATCTAACCTTACCAATAAAACCTTTATCACAAATACAACTATTATCTTCACAAGTTCCATGTCTATTACAGTTCTCAGGACATGGTGGTCCAATGTATACATCATTTAAGGCAAAACTAAAGGCATATCCACCTCGCTGCCACCATCTCAAAATTACTGGACTGTAAATAAAGAAATTTATCTTTCATCATTGGAAAAAATGCACAGCCAATTTCCAAACTGAAAGGCAGTTTAGTAAAACGCAATGGTTCTTTAGTAAATAAAATACAAAACACAGAAAATAAATTTAATTACAAAAAATTTTCATCAAAGAAATTTTGAGTTTATATCAATTATTATAAAAAAAAACATCAATCAGTATCTTAAAATTTATTTTGCTTGGAGGATATAGCAAAGAATACCGGTAATACTATTTACTAGTCACTATAGAAAATAAAAGAAATTGAGACCATGGGACTCAAATCCCCCTGCCAGATAGTAATCGGCAAACAGGAAGTAGATCAGTGGCAGACTTGAGAAGGGGGAAGACACAGTTCAACTCACCATACCAAAAATTCAGATCCAATATCAAATTATTACTACATACGCAAATTAAGAAATCACTGACAAAAATTTTCAGACGTATGTACGGACAGACAAGACTAAAACTTAATGCCTCGTTGCTCATGCATTAAAAATGTAGGCAATGATTACTAATAAGGAACCTTCTTCCTTACCAAAAAAGAAGAGTTTGTCAGATGTATCTAGGGGAAAAATGTGTCCATTGGACATAGATGTTCCAACCAAATCAAGGAAAATAGAAACAGGAAATAGATGAGTAATGGACTTGAAAAGGGGAGGCACCAAACAGCTTATCATACCAAAAAGCTTTAGAAAGATATCAAATTATTACTTCATACAAAAGCTGAGAAACCCTTAATGAAAATTTTCTAACATATGTATGTTCTGACAGACATTGGTGAAATTATATGTCCCCCATCTCCTTTTGGAGGGTGCATAAAAACATGCAATAATACAATATACCAATATGATGTAAAATATCAGCAAGTGGCAAGTTCTTATTTATAAGAGATAAGTAAAATGTTCCAAAAATTTGGACAGAGATATAACTTTGCTACTTACTGCATGGCAATATCCTCTGTGACTGGTAGTACTACTAACTGCCAGGAACCATATGGACCAGAGTAGTATATAGTCCCCTCTGTATGTAGTCCATGGCATTCTGACTCCTGATAACAAGGTTCATGGACCAGTTTCCATGTTTGTCCACCATCATGACTGTACTGTAACATGACTGGATGATTCAGTCTGAACTGGGTACTACATCCAACATTTATCTAGTCAATAAAGAACAAATACTCACAGATGAAATGTGCATTTATCTTACATTTGTATGCATACTTCATCATACATTGTATATATTTGTCAATCAGTTTAAACATTGTATACATTTGTCAATCAGTTTAAACATTTTATATATCTGTCCATCATTTAACCAATTTCAACCGGCTGTTAATTTCAACAATAAGGCATTTTCCATTCTTTGCAAATTTATGCAAATTAGATGCAAATGAGCCGATGTATGATGAAGCTGATGCTGCCATAAAATAAAGTAAAGTAAGGTGATCTGGGGGAGGATGGCATGGGAGGAAAAATAGGGAGAGGTTGAGGGGGCAGGTGGAGGAAAAACACCCCAGCTTGCATTTTTTTCATTCTTGTGTATTATTTCTGCATCCTTTATTTATCTAAGTGTAATATACTGCTAATATGTTTAGGTTCCTTTCATGTCTGAAATTTCGTTTTCTGTTACCCACCCCCCTGGTATTTCGGAGATTTCAAGTCTTTCTAAGGCACACGTCAGGAAATGTGTAATTACAACCTCTTTCTATGAAAAATTTTGAAAGTGGCTTGTCAGCTTAAGAACTTTAACAAAAGAATTTGAATTCAGATCTATGGTATGCCATAATAGACATTAATGCAGGTTTTATTCAAACTATGACTGAAGTCGCAATCAGGAAAGAAAGGGTTAAAAGCACCAACTGACAGGAAAGCATATCAACAATTTCATTGTCCTGACTTATTTTTTATGATGATATTGATTATATGGTGCATAAATTAATTTTTGATATCCAACATTTCTAAATTTCATTTCCTGCTGTTTTTTTTTTTATTATATAGTTTCACATGATATATATCCCTGCTTTTAAGGTGTGTACTCCCCGATCAAACTAGAATCATATGGGCATTGTTTCAAACTCAAATACCTTCTTAATTTTTGATGAATAAAAGAAAATGCAGTTTTCGAAATACAATGAAATTTGGTGGTCATTCGGTCCAGCCATCTTATATGGCTTATTGGACAGACCAAAATTTCATCAGCCCAAAACTTTCGTATAATCTAAGATTTCCTGAAAATCATGTTTTGTGTTTTTTTTTCAGAATTTGGTTAATTAAGACTTGTAACTTCCTAATTGGAATGTTCTTTGGTCTGAATGGTTGTCAATTTTATCAATTTGACAGAAGATTTTTTACAGTTTTACTGTAAATGCTAACAATAACAAAGTAAAGTCGCAAATTTAACAGATAATGCTCGTTTTTGCTGCCTGAAACCTCATTTCCAGTGGTTTAGCTCAATACCAACGTGGGACATTCAGAAAGACACTAAGATTTTCTACCAGTTCGTCTGCCAAAATGTCAGTTTTGTTTGTTGGACAGACGCATTTTGTGAAGACTGAAAATATGTCCATGGGACATGAAGCCCCTGCTGAATAAGAATTACCATATATTGGGATTTTTTCGTGTGTGTTTAATTTTCGCTTTGTTCGCGGTAGACAATCATGCGCGATTTTTAGCCACCGCGTAAATTTCACTTCCCATTCAAATGCATTGGATGAAGAACTAGAGGCTCAGAGACTGAGCCTGTATCACTCACCTGGCAAAATGCTTCTACGCCATACATGACAAAAAAGATGTTTCCTTACAAATGGGGTCAAATGTTTAGCTATGTTTTTCATTAGCTACCATGTTTTGTCTGATCCTATTGAAATGAATAATTTTTGCAAAGGACCTTCTGTACATTTCAGAGATGGTGATTATAAGGATGGTTATCTCATTCCTGACTATGTTAAACTATTTCTGCACTGGAGGCCATCTTTTTTGTCAGATCCAAGTACCTTCCATACATCCTTACTGTAAAGACTGGTTGAATTTGCTTCAGTAGCGTCAGAGGAGATAGCAAATAGATGCTTTTCCCTTAGGGTCCCATGTTAGACTATGTTCTGCGCCATGTTTTTAAAGGAATTGGAAAAAATTCGCCAATCTCCATAAAAGACCTTCCATACATCATTCCTGTAGAGTTTGGTTCAATTTGCTTCAGTAGCTTCAGAGGAGATAGCAAATATATGCTTTTCCCATAGGGTCACATGTTAAACTATGTTCTGGCTGGCAGCCATGTTTTTTCACGGATCAAAAAAATTTTGGCAAACTAAGTAAAGGACCTTCCATACTCTATTCCTGTAAAGTTTGGTTCCATTTGCTTCAGTAGCTTCAGAGGAATAAGCAAATATATGCTTTTCCCATAAGGTCCCATGTTAAACTATGTTCTGCGCTGGAGGCCATGTTTTTATACGGATCGAAAAATTTTGGGCAAACTAAGTAAAGGACCTCCCATACATCATTCCTGAAAAGTTTGGTTCAATTTGCTTCAGTAGCGTCAGAGGAGATAGCAAATATATGCTTTTCCCATAGGGTCAGTCCCATATTAAACTATGTTCTGCACTGGCGGCCATGTTTTTTCACGGATTGAAAAAACTTCGGCAAACTAAGTAAAGGACCTTCCATACATCATTTCTGTAAAGTTTGGTTCCATTTGCTTCAGTAACTTCAGGAGATACCAAATATTTGCTTTTTCCCATAGGGTCCCATGTTAAACTATGTTCTGCGCTGG
>MJUU01069959.1:45617-57387 GCA_002080025.1 Modiolus philippinarum | reverse complement strand
GTGACTGAGATCTGAACTCGGACGTAAACTTGAATGTAAGTCACTCAAGCAGAAAATATAGGTCAAAGTGACCTTATTTTGCCTGGATGCTGACCTACCACCAGAGATGCATGCACATGCACATTTTTTTTCATGTATACATAAAATCATTACAATTTGTCCTAATAGCTAACTAATAAATGATAATGTCTAAGATACGTGTATTTACAATGACTTACATTAAAGTTATCCTGAAGAGTCCTCAATCTTTCATACTGTCCAAGTCTGATCTCATCAATAGCCCATTGATCTTTTCCAGCACCCGAATGTTTTGCCTGATACCAACGGAAATTTGTTTTTGGAGATTTAGCTGCTTGTGGTAATACATGATGGACAAATCTGACAAAATAATATGAAGCAATGTGATTACCAAATCAAAGCGCTGAACGCTGGAGTGCTGCTTAGGCAGTTATCTTTGAAATAAGAAAAGATTTGAAATTTGATATTAAAAAAAAATCAGTCCAAAAGCTGTATCTTGATGAGATACACCAATATACAGTATGTCAAGTGATTACATAGAAATAAACTCAGGAAACCAAAAAGTTAACAAACATACAATATAAAATGTCTGTTTTTTGAGAGGGCATAGAAATGTGCACTCAAGTCGCAATGACGTCCATCACTAGAATAAGCATATAAGCAAAAAAATTACATGCAAACAAACTGGCCAAAATGGGAAAAATTATTCAACAAAAGCAATGAACATGAAAGGGTAAGTAAAGAAATAAAACTGAGTTTTGATTCAGGGTAATAAATTGAATTAAAGTACTTCATAAGAATAGTGATGGTTAAAATGCATCACAGTTAGGTCTTGACTACCCCTTTTATAACAAGCACTTAAATTCAATTAATTACTTTGAAACATGCTTTAAAGTACAACAGAACATTGCACTGTGAACAGTTAAACTATGGAATAATTTTCATATTATCCTCCTGAATCTATCATGGAAGCACTATCATAAATACTAGGGAGAACAAGATATTTATGATAATTATTAAATAAAGTGGATCTACATATAACAACAGGAAATAGCAGTTATATCTACAGGCATGGAGTACAGAAAACGGTACTAGTCTTTTCCGAAATACTATCAATAGATATTGCCAGGTATCGATTGATATGAATTTTTTTCTGGTGCCATGACAACAAAGTACACTTGGTACATTTGTAGACTTGCCTTCAGATTGAAATATAAAAGGGAATTTCAAATACTATGCATGTAGTATCAAGACACAGGCACTTGTTACCTTACACATGATGTAACTTGTAAGGTAACACTATGTCATCACCCCCTTTTGATACTAGTGACATACATGTAGTTTAGAGTACACAGTCTAAGAAACAACATGTATCATGTATCACAAAAACTTTAAAAATTTTCCCCTAAAAGCATGTAATTTAGTTGTTACGTCTTACCCTCGACATAGTGAACGGTTTCTCCATGCATTATGATCCGCCGTTATGACAATTTATACCAACTGCAATAATTCATCAGTGATCATGGTCGCTGCGAAACGATTCGCAACAAAACGGAGGAAATCGCTGCAAGTGAATAAAAATCAGCAAGCAACTAGTTCCCCTGTTGTAGCAAATCAATCCTGAATTATTCTTTCAGACATTTCCTCGTCGTCGTGATGTGGACATTAGTTCCACATCTGCTCGCTTCAACCCCTATTTATTTTGTAATCACCGCAGAAAATATTTAAAACTTGGTCTAGCTCACTTCCCAAGATGTTTATCTTTTCAAAAAATATCATGAGCCCCATCTGATTACATTTTCGTTTAATTGGGAGCGATCTTTTTGTGGATAGCTGCACTAAATTGTCAACTCCATCGACTATGAAACGAAAGTAAACTTCGGAACT
This sequence comes from Modiolus philippinarum, assembly GCA_002080025.1. Classification (NCBI taxonomy): domain Eukaryota; kingdom Metazoa; phylum Mollusca; class Bivalvia; order Mytilida; family Modiolidae; genus Modiolus; species Modiolus philippinarum. The sequence continues at coordinate 55,482 of MJUU01069959.1, read as the reverse complement.
TCTCTGGACCTACTTAGGATAAGGAATATTTCCCACAGTTCCTTGATTACGTCACTTGACCTCGACAGTTTCGCATTTGTTTATTTCCAAATATAGAAGTTTGAGGAGTTGACGCGCACACCTGTCGTAAAGAAATCAAACTTGATTTCAAATCTTTTTTAAAATAGATGTAAACATTAAGCATTATAAACTTCAAGATATATTGCTATAAGAGTAAACAGTGAAAGAATCACAGAGTCCACAGCGATAGAAACATTTACTTCGGTATTCAGTCATTTACTATATTTTGAAGCATTTACTATGTTTCATTCATAAAAACTTGTAATATATTAAAGCACATCGCGGGAATTTTTCATGAATGAACCGAATTGCAAATGGCGAGGGTCAAATTAAGCTACATTTTCACGCTGTATTTTTGTTTGAACTACACATACTTTCCATTTGAGCATTTTTAAATAAAATAACTAGAATGCGTGCAGCAGTCTCTCGCTATCTTTAATTCTTGACACCAAGACATGAACTATGTTATGTGTATTTGTGAGGTACATCTGGCTGTTTATTTCATCTGGAAACAATGCAACCGTATAATGCTGCCTAAGCAGCACAAAAATTAAGCTAATTGAGAGTTTGGCTTGTACAGGAAAGATTTTTTTTGTTCCACTGAAACTTTCTTGCACTAAATTTATGTACAATGTCAATTTGACTTGAGTCCTTACAGTATCAAGAACAAACTTAAAGCAATAAAATCTAGCAAAAGGTTAAATTCCAGTGTTACATCGTCTTAAATAACATATTTACCCTAACTAATGTGACAACAATATCAGACATCTAAACTGGATGTAAATGCTTGTATACACAAATAACCTTGAATTTAAAATACCAAAGAAAGACGATCTCAAAAACCACATACTAAAATACAGGTCAATAACATATTCAGATTGGCTTATCATACTATAAGTAACAATATGTATTGTTTGGAAAAATCCATGTCTTGGTTTATCTTGTAAATAAGCTTACCCAAATACCCACCACAATTGGGACATTGACAACGTTGAACATGAAGCTGAATCTGGACTGATGATCATTATACAGAAAGCATCAGACACAAAATATCTTACTTTGACTGTCTGTATTGTGATGGGACCATTTCCTCCAGCAAATGCCATGTTGTTCGACCATTTACTGAATATTCCAACAATATCCCTTCTTTACGACTTATAGCTCCACTACAATCTGGTAGGTCTCCTCCTATTCTCAAGTAAAACTCTATGTAGTCTGAAGTTAAAGTGTTGAATGCTTTTGTTTGGATTTCTCTTGCTCCTGCCTACAATTAAAAGTCAATATGTAACTCTTAGATGTGATTTCAATTTCTTACAGGGCTTTGTGAGTACATCCATTTAATGTTATGATTCTTTAGAAAAAGTGGCTGATCGATTAATCCTTAGGAAGGAATCATGCAATTCAATGCTAAAAGTTAAGAAGTTACACCATATGTCTCTGTGCTTTGTGTCTGTCTAGCGTTGTTGCTTTGTGTCTGGCGTCATTGTTTTCTGTGTTCTCCTTTTGACCATGCTTTTTGACTTCGATTTTTCACTCCTTTGTTCCTTCGGTATTCTACTGTCGTCGTTATGGCGCTGAAGTGTTAGCTCTAAAATAAATTACTTGTTACAAAAACCAAAATTATATCATTTTTATTTCAATCATGCAACCCTATAAAATTTTCAATGACATTTAAGTACATGTAGAAACAATTCTCAACAAGTACAAAAGTATATCTAAATCAACTCATCTCTCTATAAAATAAAACACCTACCCCAGAGAAATACAAAGTTTCTCCAGAAAACAATGTGCCACAACCTTTATCTCCATTAGTAACTTCCCCTCCCCAGATGTGTAGAAAATCTGTATCAGGTTCATATCTTATACCAAAGTCTGCCTGCATGGTGGTATCCATGGGAACAGAAGGGCTACAGTCGTCACCAATGTAACCTCTATCACAACTACAAACATAAATAACAATACAAATAAGTTATACCAAAGTCTGCCTGGGTGGTGGTATCCATGGGAACAGAAGGGCTACAATCATCACCAATGTAACCTCTATCACAACTACAAACATAAATAACAATACAAATAAGTTATACCAAAGTCTGCCTGGCAGGTGGTATCCATGGGAACAGAAGGGCTACAATCATCACCAATGTAACCTCTATCACAACTACAAACAAAAACAATACAAGTTAGTTATACCAAAGTCTGCCTGCATAGTGGTATCCATGGGAACAGAAGGGCTACAATCATCACCAATGTAACCTCTATCACAACTACAAATATAAATAACAATACAAGTTAATTATACCAGAGTCTGCCTGCATGGTGGTATCCATGGGAACAGAACAGCTACAGTCATCACCAATGTAACCCCTATCACAACTGCAAACAAAAACAATACAAGTTAGTTATAACAAAGTCTGCCTGCATTGTGGTATCCATGGGAACAGAAGAGCTACAGTCATCAGCAATGTAACCTCTATCACAACTGCAAACAAAAACAATACAAGTTAGTTATACCAAAGTCTGCCTGCATNCTATCACAACTACAAACAAAAACAATACAAGTTAGTTACACCAAAGTCTGCCTGCATGGTGGTATCCATGGGAACAGAAGGACTACAATCATCACCAATGTAACCTCTATCACAACTGCAAACAAAAACAATACCAGTTAGTTACACCAAAGTTTGCCTGCATGGTGGTATACATGGGAACAGAGGGGCTACAGTCATCACCAATGTAACCTCTATCACAACTGCAAACAAAAACAATACGAGTTAGTTACACCAAAGTCTGCCTGCATGGTGGTATCCATGGGAACAGAAGGGCTACAGTCGTCACCAATGTAACCTCTATCACAACTACAAACAAAAACAAAATAGTAATGGTGCATTACATGATACCCCACCACGTTACACAAAGTTTCAAGGTGCATAACTTACCTCTTGGATCTCTGTACCCGAGTCAAACTAAGTTTTAATTTCTGGTAAACAACTTACATACAAAGTTTGGAGACAGTATGTAATTTTGTTAGTCGGAAACCCTAACATCCACAAAATTTCAAAGTTTCAAGGGGCATAACTCCAGAACCCCTTGGACCTCTGAGCCCAAAATCATACTTGACCTGAGTTTTGTGATAAACAATTTACATACCAAGTTTATAGGCTGTATGTTGTTTCATTCAAAAGTTATCAGTTGGAAACCCTAAAATTTCAAAGTTTCAAGGGACATAATTCCCGAACCCCTTAGATCTCTGAACCCAAAATTGAACTTGACCTGAGTTTTGTAGTAAACAACTGACATACCAAGTTCGAAGACAGTATATTATTTCGTTTAAAAGTTATCAGTTGGAAACCCTAAAATTCACAAAATTTCAAAGTTTCAATGGGCATAACTCCAGAACCCCTTGGATCTCTGAACCCCAAATCGAACTTGGCCTTAGTTTTGTGGTATACAACTTACAAACCAAGTTTGAAGACAGTATATTATTTCGTTCACAAGTTATCAGTTGGAAACCTTCAGGGAACGGACGGACCGACGGATGGATGGACGGACACACGACTGAGGGTATCACATAATACCTTGTCACTACTTGTGGCGTGGTATAAAAACTAGAGCTGTCCCCTAATGGCAGCCAGCTGCACCCCCGCTAATTGAACCCTGAATCAATATGGCAAGTGTAAACTTAAGTGTATGTGGACACAATACATTTGTGGACACAGTACAAATGTGGACACAATACAAGTATGGACACATTGATATACCTTCCCTCTTTTTTCCAGAAATTATGCAAAGAAGAATTATCTCCGCTTCAAAATTTTGGACAGCAACCATATTACTTCATGCAAATCTTCAGGAGGTATACTACAACTGTGTAACATTTCATCAAAATCCAAATACCTGTTTAAGAGAACATGCGCTGACAAAGTTTGTCCCCCTTTTTACCAGAAAATCTTCAAAGATGAATTATCTCCCCTTAGCTACCATAATACTTCATGCACATCTTCAGGTGGTGTACTGCAACTGTGTAACATTTTGAAAATCAAAAATCCGTTTAGGAGAACATGCGCTGACAAGGTTCATCCTCTCCTTTTGCCAGAAAATATTCAAGACGAATTATCTCCCCTTCAAAACTTAAGAAAGCAACCATATTACTTCATGCACATCTTCAGGTGGTGTACTAAAACTGTGTAACATTTCATCAAAATCCAAGAAGCTGTTTAGGAGAACATGTGCTGACAATTTCGTCCTCCCCCTTTTTGAGAAAATATTTAAAGACAAATTATCTCCCTTCCATAATATCCGGGAGCAACCATATGACTTCATGCACATCTTCAGGTGGTGTACTACAACTGTGTAACATTTCATGAAAATCCAATCAGCCGTTTAGGAGAACATGCGCTGACAAGGTACATGGACGGACAGACGGACAGACAGACAGACGGACGAACAGGGTGATTCCTATATACCCCCCAAACTTTGTTTGCAGGGGTATAACGTCAAAATCTACCTTGAATTCAATTTTCATTGAAATCTGACAAAGTTGAAATTTTAACTTATTTTGGCAGCTACTTTGGAAATCGTCGGCCATTTTGAAAATTTTTTCATTGCATGCCCATCTTTTTATTGCAATTCAACTATTTGCCAAATATGAATGAATTCTGTCATGGCATGTGTGAGATTTCAGTATTTTTACTGAAATCAAACAAAGTTGAAACGTCAATGTAACTTGGCAGCCATTTTGAAAATTTTTTTTCTTGCATGCACATCTCCTTAAAGTGATCCAACTTTGTACCAAATATGAATAACTTCTGTCAATGCATCTTTGAGAAAACGCCCGGACAAAAATAGATGGAAGAAAGAAACAATTTGTCCTGTGAATATTATAGTGTTGTATATCACAATTTTCTGAAACCGAGAAAAATCCATTTAAAGTTTTAGGTCTCTTTTTCCGAACTGTTGTTAGAAAGTTGCACCAAAGTTTCAAAACAACATTTTGTACATAACAAGCAAGTAAAAGGAATCTTTTAGATGAAGTTTATTCATTAAATTGAAGAATTAATTCCCCCCTTTTTGGCTGTTGTAACATTCTGATTTTTAAAATCTTACTTTAAAAACACAAAAAATGTTATAAGTCCTGGAGATATAACATTATAGGGACTACAGGGTTGAACTTTCTTATGATTAAGCTACCCGGATATATATACTTTTCTAATGCACAATGGAGATATGACACCGGCGGTACCCTGAAAATCCTACAAAAACTCACTAATGTAGAGTGATCTCACCATAGGGAGATAGATCAGTATAAAATTAGCCGAATTGCATTGTTATCTTCAATTTTCCAAAACAGTATAATATTCACACTACGAATTGTGGAATAATAATAACAAAGAAACTGACCAAAAACAATATGTCATCCCGACTACATCTGGGGCGACATAATAATTCAAATTAAGTGGAGTTATAACAGTATAATATTCACACTATGAATTGTTGAATAATAATAACAAAGAAACTGACCAAAAACAATATGTCGTCCAGACTACTTCTGGGGCGACATAATAATACAAATTAGTTACACAAAAGTCTGGCTGCATGGTGGTGAGGCTTGTTTAGGGTATAATGGAATATGGGATATTTGCGATTTTTAACAATGGGATATGGGATATTTGAGACTAAACTGACCGGGATATGGAATATTTTGACCATGGGATATGGGATATCTAAATAATTATTGGGATATCTTCAATTTTTAAAGGGATATTGAAGCCCAGACTTACTGGGATATTATAAAATGTAACCTCTATCACAACTACATTGTACATTAAACACTAATTATATAAAAATTAGTGAATGAGCTGGTCATTTGCAAGCTTGTTTCACTATAAAGCACTGTCCTTTCATTAGCAACGTGACGGCTGTCATTGTCGGAGCAGAATTTTGCGCAGTCTCAGAGCAACTTGTGATACATTCAGCATTTTTGTGGGGTTTACATTGTCAGTGCTTTATTTTGGTGAGGTTTGTATTTTTTCTGCTTGTTCCTTTGTAACCATAATTGTTGAGAGGGTTCTAATTTAAAGATAATTATGGCGGATTTCCTGGTTCATTAACATATTTTATTTGCAATTCATCAATGAATATACCTTTATTCCTCTAGTAACACCTATAAGAACTCCTCCAGAACCCTGTCTTTTGTCTGTCAATCAATTACTCAATGTTCTATAGAACTCTATTGTATACCAATTTGTCATCACTAGAGTATCAAGGTAAACCCCTTCAGGCAGTACAAGTTGGTATACAATAGAATTCTATAGAACAATGAGTAATTGATTAACACACAAAAGACAGGAGTTTTGAAGGAGTTCTTATAGGTTTTACTAGAGGAATATAGGAATATTCATTGATGAACTGCAAATAAAATATGTAAATGAGCCAGGAAATCCACCATAAAGCAATTCACTGATACACAACATTTCCTCACTCCATTTGAATGTTCATGATAAATTGCTCTAATCTTAAGTTTATCCAGAGACCTCAAAAAACAAAACAAACTCAGAATAATGTTTTGTTCATTTTTAAAAACCCTTTTACCAGAATCTTGGATAATTGTGGACATGCCAGACATATTTTCTTAAGGGTATCACCAAAAGAAGAAGAAACGAACCCATTAAAATCAAACAACAACAACAAAAAAAAAGAAAAAGATTTTACATATTTTTCAGCCATTTTGACCCCTTATAGCTCGAAAAAAGGTAAGAGCAACGCCAAATCTATTTAAATACAACTGAAAGCTTACATCAAGAGGAATCCAAAGAAAAAATCCCATTGAAATCTATTGAAAAATACAGATTTCACATACGAAAAGTTCATAAGATTGACAAAAGATCTTGAAAATTAACAAAGTCGGTAAACAGGAAATAGATGTCTGGCAATCCTGAAATCGCTACTTGCGGTATGGGAAATCATGTCAAACTTCCATACAAAATTTCAAGCTGCAGTGATGAGTAGTTACTGAGAAAACTGTTAAGAAAAATTGTTTGCTATCACAGACAGACAGACAGACAGACAGTGATTCCTATATACACCCTGAACTTCGTTCGTGGGGGTATAATAACTATTCCAGCTTATAAAACAAAAACTAGTCATATGTTATTCAGTTAACCCAAATTCGCAAACTAAGCGTCTTTTTGAACATTTGGCACCCTACTATTTTATTGACTGCAGTGAACCTCTAAAATACCAAAATCAAAATCTCAAGTACGAAGTGCACAAATACAAAATGTAGATCATGGACACAGTATATCCTGAAAGTTTACTTTTAATCTGACTAAAGATTTTGAAGCAATTGTGGATTAACAAGCCAGATCAAACTAGAGAATGTGTCTGTAAGACACAGATGCCCAGCCAATAAATTTATTGCAACCTTTTAACCCATTTCAATCATTCATAAAATTAGTTAGCAAAATTTAACCAAAGTCATCCAACCGTAAAATGTAGGTCATGGAAACCCAATTGTAGGTGAAATGGGCAGACCTCCTTTAGATGAATGTTACAGTGAAATATCATGATGCTACAATACATAGTAGTTGAGAAATAGACTTAAAAATCAAAACTTAACCAAAGTCACTGAAGCATAAAATGTAGGTCAAAGCCACCAAACTGTCAATGATTTGGGTAATACTCATCAAGACAATTAATTTGATGAAACATCATTGTCTTATAATGTGTAGTTGTTGAGAAATTGACATTAACACAGTTAAACCAAAGTCACTGAAGCCTAAAATGTAGGTCAAAGCCACCTTACTGTCAATGTTTTGGTTAGTACTCATCAAGGCAATTAATTTGATGAAACATCATTGTCTTATAATGTGTAGTTGTTGATAAATTGACGTTAACACAAAACTTAACTAAAGTCACTGAAGCATAAAATGTAGGTCAAAGCCATCTAATTGTCAATGATTTGGGTAGTACTCATCAAGGCAATTAATTTGATGAAACACTGCTGTCCTATGATGTGTAGTTGTTGATAAATGGACTTTAACACAAAACTTAACCATAGTCACTCAACCATGAAATGTACGTCACAGCGTCAAACTACCTAGTGAATTCTGTATTACTATCCAATATCTACCTACTGGCCGAATATTATTGTTCTAACTCTTACAGTTTCTGAGAAATGTACTTAAATGCTGAACTTAACTGGACATATGGAAGGATGGACAAGGGTAACACTATATGCCCCTTCAATATTCGTAGGCGGTTCATAAAAAGAGCTACTTTTTTTGGCTCTGTCAAACTTTAAGTTAGTAAAATCCAAATTTCAAGTATATGATGCATTAAACAGATCATGTATACAACAGAAGCTGGATTTCTTATCAGAATCTGACTTACACTTTTGATGGAATTGCAGATTAACAAACTGAAAAACAACATGGTAACAAAATGTGCAAAAATAATGTGTTGGTTTGCTTGCAGCAAGCAGCACAATGACTGCTTTTGTACATTTGTATTTCCCCTGTAAAATTTATTAACAATTTCTCAGACTCACTGACATACTCCTTCTATACACTTGCCATGTCCTCCACACATGTTAGGACATTCCTGACCAACATAAAATCTGGACACACCCCAGGAATCAGTTGGTCCCCAATCTGATTGGCGTAATCGAAATTTTGTCATTGGGCCCCTGAAAGATAAAGAAAATAAATAATAGTACATAATTACTACTCAAGTAGACATAATTGTTATATTGTAAATAAATAAAAATTTGTAAAGGTTCCACGGAACCTAATGTCTCGCCCGCTCACTACATTGTCATTATAATTTGGCCTATATTCAGATGAGGTTGCTAGGTAGAATTTCAAGAAATAACTGGTCTTAGAGACTTTCATACCAAAATTGGTATCAGATAATTTTGTACAATGACTGTTTTCAATGAAATGTTTGCCAAAAATGTTTGGTTGCCGAGTTAATTCCAAAAAATAACTGTTTTTTTTTTTAAGTTTTATGAAATTTTCCATGACTGGAATCCAGGATTTTGGAAATTTCACTATAGAAAATAATTATCCCCCCGCTTAGCGAAAGCGGGGGAATTATGTAATGCAGTCCATCTCTAAGTATGTGTGTAGTGCTCCAAGATAGCTCTGAAACTATGAGAGGTAGAAATTTGAAACTTGGCACCATACTAGAGTATGATCTGCACTAGTGCGCTAGAGGTTCGGAGTTTCTGTCAAATGCCCTAGGGACAAATTATGGGCTAAAACGAATTTTCGTGACATCCAATAATCAGAGAAATCTCCAAGGCTATTTGGGCTAGAAAGTTGAAACCCGGGAATCGTCTCACATATTATGTGGCAACTTCACAGAGGGCGTCGGAATTTCGTATGACCCCTCAGGGCATGGCCTCTAGGGGGTCCAAAAAACGAAAACAAGTGATGACCCTAGAGGATGTCTTGCCTGTCCCTGCTGGACTCTAAATTGATGTGAAATCTAAGTGAACTAATCAGAAAAGTGAACATGCTCACTAGACTGTGAAATTGAGGTCAAGGACAAAAGTCACCTGCCAGACTGACATGTACTGCCCAAGACCAACCTACATACCAAATATTATCAACCTGCCACTTCTAGTTATTGAGAAATGGACTTAAGCAGAAAAACTTAACATGGCCACTAGACCGTGAAATTGAGGTCAAGCACAAAAGTCACCTGCCAGTTTGACATGTACTACCCAAGACCAACCTACATACCATATATTATCAACCTACCACTTCTAGTTATTGAGAAATGGACTTAAGCAGAAAAACTTAAC
>MJUU01069959.1:31812-45156 GCA_002080025.1 Modiolus philippinarum | reverse complement strand
CTGAGAAAAGGACTTGAATGTGAAACTATGTCGCAATGTTTATGTGCTTATTGAACCATGAAAACAAGGTCAAGGTCATCTAAAATATATGCTGCTGGAAAGGTCATCACTTGGTGGTGCTGTGGACCAAAGATGATGTTTGTATGTATTACCCTTGAAAAGTTATTAAGGTTTTAGAAAAAAGTTTACGCCGCCGCCGCCGCCGTCGCCGTCGCCGCCGCCGTCGCCGTCGCCGGATTGCTTTACCTATGTCTCGCCTTCAGCGACTTTCGTCGCAGGCGAGACAAAAAAGATTCAGCTAGAACTCCTCTTACACCTTAAGTTGCAGAAACCTGGTTTTAAGGGTATAAGTAACACAATAAAAGTTGTCTTTGCCGAAGGTTTCGGAATTTTGAAATTTGCCCTTAGGGTGGAATAATGAGCGAAATTGTATTTAGAGTTATCCAGTAATATGTGAAATCTTCTGAAGTTTTTATGTTTGTAAGCTGAAACTTTCTATATGAGTTCCATTATGTTTATCTAATTTGCTAATGATAGCAGACATTTGGTATGACCCCTGGGGGCATGCCCTTAAGGGACCAAAAAACTTAAAACAATAAGTACTCAGCATATGATTGGAACTTTATGTATAATTTTCATTTTGTGGTTTACATTTTCATGGGGAATTACTTGAATTGCTTTTGGAATCCAAGATAAGAATTTATAATTTTGGCTTCGGTGCAAAATTTGGTAAATTTCCTGAAAATCTCAAAGACCAATAATTTTTGAAATTCTAACTTAATCATATTATTAAGCAACTCTTTAATGTCATCAGCTAGTATGAACACTTAAATTTCAAAAATATGATTCTTATATTGGTAAATTTCCTGAAACTCTCAAAGACCCATTACTTTTTGGAATTTTACCTAGCAACCATATCGTTTTTGGTGCCTTAGTTTAGCAGTGATCATTTTCAATAGTCAGATTGCGAAAAACTTAAAGACCTGTTATTTTTGGAATTCTACCTAGCAACTATATCTTTTTCAGTTCCTAACAGTAATGATAATAATTTTCAATAGTCAGATTGCAAAAAACTTTGATTCTAATTTTGGTAAATTTCCTGAAAGTCTTAAAGACCTGTTATTTTTTGGAATTCTACTTAGCAACCATATCATTTTCAATTCCTAACAGTAATGATGATCATTTTCAATAGTCAGATTGCAAAAAACTTTGATTCTTATTTTGGTAAATTTCCTGAAAATCTGAAAGACCTGTTATTTTTTGGAATTCTACCTAGCAACCATATATTTTTCAATTCCTATAAACAGTAATGATGATCATTTTAAATAGTCAGATTGCAAAAAACTTTAATTTTAAATTAAATTTTTATTGATTTCTATATATACATTTTCAAAACCAGAGATTGCAATCCCCCCGCTCACCTTTTTTGGAACAACACTGTTGACCTTTTTTCATTATTGATACAGTAAGGAACTGAAAAAGATATGGTTGCTATGTAAAATTCCAAAAAATAACAGGTCTTCAAGAGTTCCAGGAAATTTACCAAAATAAGAATCAAAGATTTTTGCAATTAGACTTTTGAAAATGATCATTATAACTGAAAGGAACTGAAAAAGTTATGGTTGCTAGGTAGAATTCCAAAAAATAACTGGTCTTTGAGAGTTCCAGGAATGTAAACCAAAATTGGAATCCAAAACTTTTGCAATTTCATTATGAAAAATGTTTGTTTGATTCAAATTTATTAACAAGTGAAGACCCTAAAAGATGTCTCGCCCAACCCTGATTGCCCTCTAAATTGATATGAAATCTAAATGAACTTATCAGAAAACTACATGTGCACACTACACTGTGAAATTACCGTCATTGACAAAAGCCATACAGCTTCCAAAGACCAACCAACATACAAAATATCACTGACCTACCATTAATGCATCATGAGAAACCAGACATGCTCACTAGACCATGAAATTGTGGTCACATGCATAAGTCATATGGCAGACTGTCAAACACTGTCCAAGACCAACCAACATACAAAATATCATTGACCTACCACTAATAGATAATGAGAAACTAACATGTTCACTAGATCTTGAAATTGAGGTCAAAAACAAAAGTCACCTGCCAGACTGACATGTACTACCCAAGACCAACCTACATACCAAATATTATCAACCTATCACTTCTAGTTATAGAAAAATGGACTTAAGCAGAGAAACTTAATGTGGCCACTCAACCGTGAAATTGAGATCAAGGACAAAAGTTACCTCAACCTACCACTTCTAGTTATTTAGAAAAGGACTTAAGCAGAGAAACTTAACGTGGCCACTAACCATGAAATTGGGGTCAAGGACAAAAGTTACCTGCCAGACTGACAAGTACTCCCCAAAACCAACCTACATACCAAATATTATCAACCTACCACTTCTAGTTATTGAGAAAAGGACTTAAGCAGAGAAACTTAACGTTGCCACTCAACCATGAAATTGAGGTCAAGGACAAATGTTTCCTGCCAGACTGACATGTACTACCAAAGACCAACCTACATACCAAATATTGTCCACCTACCACTTCTAGTTATTGAAAAATGGACTAAAGCAGAGAAACTTAACGTTGCCACTCAACCATGAAATTGAGGTCAAGGACAAAAAGTTACCTGCCAGACTGACATGTACTAACAAAGACCAACCTACATACCAAATATTATCAACCTACCACTTCTAGTTATTGAGAAATGGACTTAAGCAGAGAAACTTAACGTGGCCACTCAACCGTGCAATTGAGGTCAAGGTCACGTGATCTGATATTCGTCAGGGAGCGCTCGATCAGATCTACCACTGGACCATATCTGATGTTCCTACATCAAAGGGTTTTCAAAATATCCTGTATTTAGTAAAAGTTAACACCGTTGCCGCCACTGTCGTCATACTTTGTACCCATATGTCTCACTTTCCGTGACTTTCGTCGCGGGCAAGACAAAAAAACATTGTTGCTAGGAAGAATTTCTAAAAATATCTGGTCTTGGAGAGTTTCAGGAAATTTACCAAAATTGGAACCATTTTGTTTAATTCTTCAGTGGTCAAAATTACGCTTGATTCTAAAACATTGTTAAAATTTGTAATTGAATGCACAAATTTCAAAAATTATTGGTCTTTGACATTTTCAGGAAATTTACCAAAGTTGGAACTGGAATCATAATTCCAGCAGCCTGTTACACATCTGCTCATTTTAATGCAGAAATGTCAATTTTAATGTAATTCTATCAAGATTCAAAGACTCTATTCTACTTATTAACAACTAACAATGAATTTTTTTTAGAAAAAAACTAAGTCCAAATTTGGAAAAACAAGAGCTGTCGCCGAATGGCAGCCAGATATACCCCCCGCTAATTGAACCCTGAATCAATATGGTAAGTGCAAATTTAGGTGGGTTTGGACAGAGTAGAAGTGTGGATACAATATGAGTATGGACATTATGATTTAATCCTCCAGAAATAACTTTTCTGTCAAAATCCGACAAAAATAAAATCCACCTTTTTTGGCTCTGACACTTTTCTCAAGGATTACAATGAAAAACATGCTTTCTTCAACACCTTTATTTCAAAATATCTACCGGGTACCCTTTGAATTATTTATTTTGAAAATTGTCTAAATCCAAAAAATCATTGCAGAAAGAATCAATGAAAATCTAAAAGTTGAATTATCTCCCCTCCTGGTTTTGGACAATAATTTTATTCCTTCATGCACATCACCATATAGTGCCCTTCCCTTGTGTAAAGTTTCATTAAAATCCTTGAAGTGGTTTAAGAGGAGTTGCGCTTACGAGGTTATCTGTGCGGATGGAACCAGTGAAAAGTCAAAGTTAAATTATCTCCCCTTCCTGGCTTCGGACAATAATAATATTCCTTTATGCACACCTCCATATAGAGTCCTGCCTTTGTGTAAAGTTTCATTGAAATCCTTCAAGTGATTTAAGAGTTGCACTTACGAGGTTATCTGTGCGGATAGAATGAAAAGTCAAAGTTGAATTATCTCCCCTTCCTGGCTTCGGACAATATTTATATTCCTTTATGCAGATCTCCATAAAGTGTCCTTCCTTTGTGTAAAGTTTCATTTAAATCCTTTAAGTGGTTTCAGAGGAGTTGCGCTTACGAGGTTATCTGTGCAGATGGAATCAATGAAAATTCAAAGTCGAATTATCTCCCCTTCCTGACTTCGGACAATAATTATATTCCTTTATGTACATGTCCATATAGTGTCCTTCCTTTGTGTAAAGTTTCATTTAAATCCTTCAAGTGGTTTAAGAGGAGTTGCGCTTACGAGGTCATCTGTGCAGATAGAATCATCGCAAAGTCAAAGTTGAATTATCTCCCCTTCCTGGCTTCGGACAATAATTATATTCCTTTATGCAGATCTCCATAAAGTGTCCTTCCTTTGTGTAAAGTTTCATTTAAATCCGTTAAGTGGTTTAAGAGGAGTTGCGCTTACGAGGTCATCTGTGCAGATAGAATCATCGCAAAGTCAAAGTTGAATTATCTGCCCTTCCTGGCTTCGGACATTAATCATATTCCTTCATGCACACGTCCATATAGTGTCCTTCCTTTGTGTAAAGTTTCATCAATATCCTTCATGTGGTTTAAGAGGAGTTGCGCTTACAAGAAATGTGGACAGACGGACAGACGGACAGACAGACGGACAGACAGACAGGGTGATTCCTATATACCCCCCTAAACTTCGTTTGCGGGGGGTATAAATACAGAAAAAAAACCCCAAAAATTCCAATTTTCTCAGTCTGAGGTAATTTTCTGACCATCATCTAACTTTTGACCACTTTTTGTGAAATTCCAATAAGATTTATTAACTTCATTTGACTTCTCAAAAACTTTAACCACGGGGTTAAAATAAATTTCTTGCGCAAAAAAACTAAGTCGAAATACGAAAAAAAAAAACGGAAAAACTAAATAAAAATTTTTGAAATTTTTCAGCTAGAGGTAATTTTCTAATCATTTTCTTGCTTCTGTCCAAATTTCAAATGATTCCATAAAGATTTGATGAAGATAGTGAAGTTTATTAAATTTTAACCACAGGGTTAAAATAAATGTTGACGACAACGACGATGGAATTTTGGATCGCTATGTCTCGCTTTCGCAACTTTCGTCGCGGGCGAGACAAAAATGATTGTGATAAGACTTACAATGTATTTGTAGGGATTTTGTATGAAATTTCACACATCGTGATACAATGTATGTGCCACAATACCAGTTAAACAGTGGTGTATGATGAGTAACACAAGCAAAATCATGATAAATAGTGAGAGTTTCAGAATTGGAGAAACAATATTTAAAGCCTCAATGGTTGAACTATAAAGTTTTTACTGAAACATGAATTTTCATTTTTGAACCTTCAACTCGACTATAGAATATAATAATTCCTATAGGGTGCAAATCGAAGGCACCTTCCATATTTTGTTCCATGTGGTGTCCCCACTGCACTATCAGGTTTTGCTCTGTGACATCGTGATACCGGGAAAATCTATGCACGATGAAAATTTTTTAAATATGCATGAAATGGTCAGTTTTCCTGCAAACTACCTGATAGTACAACAGCGACACCAGTCATGAAATGCATGAAGGTAAATTCCACTAGATCAAAGTCCGTTTTTATTTTCATCCAATTTCTTTTTACGTCAATCCATTGTAACTACTATACCTGATAGTTTAGTCAAAGACAGGTGCTTTTAATTATTATAGTGTGCAAATAACTACAAAACAGACAGTTCTTCTTATTACAGATTATAGAATTATTTCTCACCATGTAGAAGAAGGCAGGGGGGCAGTTACTTGTCTCCATTCAGTGTACTGTGAAGGTTCATATATTGTTCCCTTATTATATTCTTCACAGGAGGTAGGAGGTAGGCATGGATCTACGACCAGGGACCAGCTCATACCATGGTCTCCAGAATATTCTAGATAGATAGAATTGTCCTTGGTCATATCATACATCAGATGACATCCCATAACTAGGTCAAATTGTATAATGTAAGAAGGACCAACATGTAATGATTCAGTCATCAGGAATCGAATGTCGCCATCTTTCCTTTCCTCAATAAAACTGAAATTGAAGACAAGTATTATTTAACATGTATATCTACAAACAATTCCTGTCACTCAGCCTAAAAGACAACAAAATATATCCACAGCACAACATACAGAATGAAAAAACACCACATTTTCCCCTTTATCACTTTAATTTATCTAGAAATTGAATAAGTTGTTTAATCCAAAATTCTAAATTAGATTTCTTCTTTTACACAATTTATTATTACATGTATGTTCAACTTTAAGTTTCCAGTTAGATACATGTAAATATGCATAGACATTTATTATGACATTATGACAATGACATGGCTTTCTAGATCCAAAGATAAGTGTTCATTTCACTGGTAAAATATATCTTTGATCCTCAGTTAAACCATCATTGTGATTGGTCATATCTTGACCAATGTAATTGGTAAAAGTTTTATCTAAATTTGATTTAGCAAACTTCTATATTTATAATTAACATGTATTTCTAACCTGACACTTCTTCGACCATCACAGTATCCATCAGTTATCTGCCCTTTGTTTATAATAAGATGTTGTGTATCGTTGGTGTCCTCCTCTAATTCTACATCCAGTGTATTGAATAACTGATGATTTAGACCTATGCCATCCACAGCCCAAACATCATGTCCTTGACCTGAATGGTATGGCTGAAACCATCGAAATCTACATGACGGTTTTCTGGCTCCTCTTGGAAGCAAAACCATCTCTGATCTTAAGAAATAGACAAATATGTCATTACATTATAAAAGCACCAGAAATAACTTTCAAACAAGATAAAGTCTGTCTGTATAATTTTTTTGTTAAACTTCTATGTTTAAACCAATAGTCATGAAAGAATTGATATAATATTATCAAAGAATTATAGTGTCTTATACGAGACTATATAAAAGAAAAGGGATAGCTTCCACGAGTGTGAGAAATTCCGTCTTTTCCCGAGTGTAACAAGGGAAGAAGACGAAGAATTTCTCACACAAAAGGAAGATATCCCGATCTTTAATTTTAGTCAAGTGTAAGAAGCTATTTCAAGGCTAAAATACAACAAACAAACCGAAGGAAAGTAATTCTTGACATTTCTTGTGAATTTTCCAACTTGACATCAAATAATTCACGGACTTTGTTATGGTAACAATTACGACGTCAAACAAATCGGAACGTTGGATTGGACGTTTACCCGTGTAAAACAGCTTCACGCGACCCTGTCTTCTATGGGCTGTCTAACACGGAAAACAACAATTTACGGAAGAAAAGATTTTCTAAAGTTAATGCTAAATTGCAAACAATTAATGATACCTTTCTTGAACATTGATACCTTAAAAGGGGAAGAAAAAGTTTGAGAATTTCATACAAGGGTATGCAACATATTTGCCAGTTAATTTTATGTTTGTTGACAACCCCTCATCCATGACAAGAAGGATACATGGATGCCCCGTTGCTCTACATTTAGCAATGAATGCCACTCAAATGGGTGTTGGGGACCTTCTTTTACTTACTATGAGGTATGAGCATAGATCATTGTTGAAGGCCGCAAGGTGAGTTCAAGATGAAGAACAACAATAAAAGCATTATTCCATTGCTTGGTTTAATGATGTATTTGTAGAGACTTTGTCTCATGTGCATTTACTCCATATCCTTTCATTGTTATAATTAGTCCATTTATATTGAACATCTGTAATCATTATCACTGAAATATTTGAGAAAATTATATGCAATCTTACTTTGGGTATCTGTAATCTTTATCATTGAAATGTTTGAGAAAATTCCATGTTATCCCTGCATCACATGAGTAATCCAATATAACAGTTTCTGCTGGTCTGTCTGGCGGAGGACATGATGATGTCATCGAATTACTTCCAACTCTAATGTAAAACTGTAGATATCTGTAAACATTAAAACTTAGGTTGTTCAATGTAAAATTTCTATAGAAGTTTGGAAATGTTTTTTTTTTTCTGTAGTATTTTCATACCAAAATTCTACACATTGGAGGTTACTTGATAATAACATGGTCTATCTATTTTTATATGTAGAAGACACTGAAAAATAAAGACAATAAGGCATACAGAACAATATACGAAACAAAATGTGAACTAGAGCTGTTGTGGAATGGCTGCCAATTATACCCCCGCTAATTGAACACTGAATCAATATGGCCAGTGTAAATTTAAGTGCGTTTTGACACAATACAGTTGTGGACACAGTACAATTGTGGACACAATACAAGTATGGACAAAATGATATAACTCCCCCTTTTTCCAGAAAATACTTGAAGACAAATTTTCTCCCATTCAAAATTTTGGACAGCAACCATATAATTTCATACACATCTTCGGGTGGTGTACTACAACTGTGTAACATTTCATCAAAATCCAAGCAGCTGTTCAGAAGAACATGTGCTGACAAGATTCCCCCTTTTTTCAATTAAATATTCAAAGATGAATTATCTCCCCTTCAAAATTTAAGGCAGCAATCATATTACTTCATGCACATCTTCAGTTGGTGTACTACAACTGTGCAATATTTCATCAAAATCCAAGTAGCCATTTAGGAGAACATGCGCTGACAAGGTTTGTTCCCCACTCTTTTCCAGAAAATATTCAAAGACAAATTATCTCCCCTTCAAAATGTCGGGCAGCAACCGTACTAATTCATGCACATCTTCAGATGTTGTACTACAGCTGTGTAAAATTTCATCAAAATCCAAGCAGCCTTTTAGGAGAACATGCACTGACAAGGTACATGGACAGACAAACAGACGGACGGACAGACAGGGTGATTCCTATATACTCCCAAACTTTGTTTGCGGGGGTATAATTGTGTGTGTTCAAGTCTTACTTTATCTAGAATTATTGCAATGACTTCATAAGAATGTTTCCAAAAACTTGAAACCTATAAAAATGTGTTAAGTTCACAACTTCTTACTTTTTAATTTTCAGCATATTTTTACAAACATTTGTGATGGTGCAAGATTGTTGTATCAAGACTTGCAGGGTTCCACATTAACTTTTTGACCAACTTTCCCATTTGGGCAAGTGAGATTCAAATTTTACTTGCCTGAAACCAGGAAGTACTTGTCCAAAAATTGTGAATATCAAACAGCTAAAACATGGTCCCTTATATAGCATGCGAACTTAGAAGTGTTTGTAATGTCTCATGTGACAGAACCTTGAGCAAACAAACAAGGATATTCTGAAACATAGTCGAGTGGGAACACCTGACAGAGCCTGCAGTCCTATTAAACATGATTCAGTTCTAACAGGTTTCATTGTACTTATACAAATGAAAATCAACAAGGTTTGTAATCATTTAAAGGGTTTTAATATTTTTCACTGACAGATTCAGTACCATGATTGAAAAATAAATAAACAGATAGTAGGAAATTGAATGAAAAGAAAGGAACTTGTTGAAGATCTCTCAGAGACTTTCTTATTTAAAAAGCAATGTATCAGAAGCTGATGCCATGTTCATATTTCACTAGAATTGTTTTCCATTTTTTAACAAAAACCTCTAATTGCTAAAATGTTGTTTTTTTTTCATTTGGCATTGTACATGTGTATTCATTTCGTTTGAATAAAAATCGCTAGGGTAAAATTTCCACAGCCCCATATACAATAGTGAGTACTCATTATGCAAAAAACAGCAACAAAGAAATACAATAGGTATTTATTCTACACGCCAAAATGAAAGTAGCTTACATCCATGACCATGACATCTATAATTAGCTCGACATTTTGATTGGCTGCTCAAATCATGGTCAGGAACAGGAAGCGTGATCGTACATTTGTGTTGTCTCAGGTTTGGCATTGCCTAATAGATGACTCTAGAGAAGTTCCAACTGATAATTTCACAGCTGACCAATAGCAAAGAATTTATTAAAAGAACTTTACATCTTCATATGTTGGGGATTTTTAATTTTTAAACACAAATGCATGATCGCAAGTTTGACCATCATCATTCACGAGGCATGTCAACTTAATAAACAGTTAAAATGACCATATCATTTTTTACTTGCCCGATCGGACAAGTTGAATACGAGTTTTGCTTGTCCGAATGTGGAATTTACTTGCCCCGGGCAATCGGACAGCCGTTAATGTCGAACCCTGACTTGTTAATTACAACTCAATTCATCACATCACAACTTATAGGGATCATACTTTACCTGTTGTTGGTAGTATTAAAATCAGATGTCACAATCTTCCTCTGTCCATTCCTATTAAACACAAGAGCTTTTCCTGAGGACAACACACCACACATATAACTCACTGTACCACCCTTTACTGACATTACACTGGAGGAGGTCAATATAAGGTCATCTTCAAAATTCTCCTTCAGCAGGGTAGGATTTACACTCACTTTAGTGTTACATGTATCACCAGTAAAGCCAAAATCGCACCTGTCAGGTACAAAAAGGTTATAATAAAATTGCAAGCTTAAGAATGATCAGCATGCATATAAGTGGACAAAAACATAATTTACCTGTACATAGTCCTAACATATAGGATATTTGATTTACTTTTATTCTTGTGGTTGCATTTCTTGTGAATTTTGTGGTCAACTAAAACCAAGAAATTTTAAAACTCAACAAAAAGTCAATATTGTCACATAACTTGCCATGGAAATGCTTTCAAACCATGAATTCAGTAACTAAATAATCAATGTTTTTTTGCAAAACCACAAAAATTTAAACATACAAATAAAAGTTCTTTCACATGCTTAAGAAGACACTTTATAGTTAAACATTTGAAAGTGGAAAGCTATAGCATAGAAAAAGTCTCTGAATAAAATAAAATTCTCACAATATTTTTCTCTCTAAATCAATAGCATGAATTCATAGTCAGATTTTAAATAAAACAGCCATCATGTGAATTTTTAATATGATAATGAATAAAATAATATCACTGAAAGTTGGTTGATTTCCCATAAATTGAGACAAAAAATAGAAATGATCAGCTAACCAAATGGAGTCCTGATTTGTATGTTTACATTTTTTATGCTCTGTCATTGGTCAAATTAACACGTGATGTCACCACAAAATTATGTATAACTTTTTTGCAACATCATTAAAGTGTCGGACAACAATCATATTCTTTCAAGCGGATCTGCATATAGCATACTTCTTTTTGTATAAAATTCCTTCAAAATCTTTGCAGTGGTTTAAGAGTTGTGCTTAAGAGGTAATCTTTGCAGAAAGAATCAATGAAAGTTGAAAGCCAAATTATTTCCCCTTCTGGGTGTCAGACAATAATTGTATTATACTCGGAGCATCGGTTTTCGTGGCCTTAAGCATCGATAATTTCAATTGAATAAACAGCTGCACCAAGAGCACATGATACGCCCGTCCTCACTTTAAAGTAAATGATTAAATGATTCTTGTAATTTAAAACTCAGTTTAATCAAATGTGACAATGGAATTATGATATGTATCAATTATTTCATCTGATCTTAAACAGAAACTAAAAAATATCAATGTTTTCCATAATAAAGACTAAAACTACTTATTTTTTGGAAAATTCAAAGTTCCACAACTCTGGAATGGAAAATCTGCCAATTAAAAAAACATAAGGGGGTTTTCTTCTGTTGTACTCAGCATTCCTGCAAAGCTTCAAGAAAAGTGATCAAAGTGTTCTCTAGTTAAAGTACAACGTGTGGAGGGAAATTGCAATTTCATGCTTTTTGGAAATGATCAAAGTTCCTTAACTATGAAATGAAAAAGCCTCTGATAAAATAAAACGATAGGGAGCTTTCTTCCGTCATACCCAACAATCCTGCAAAGTTTCAAGACAAATGATCTAAGCGTTCTCAAGTTAGAGTACAACGTGTGGATGGACAGACAGACAGACATATAGATGGACGGACGGGCACCGGTATACCATAATACGTCCCGTCAAAGACAGGCATATAAAAACAATGTCATCCACTAAAACTAATGTCTCACAATAACCCATGATCAGACCGTACTTCATGCACATCTGCATGTAATTTCCTTCTATCAAAATCCTTCAAGTGGTTAAAGAGGAATTTCGCTAACCAGGTAATTTTTACAATCATTGAAAAATCAAGGAATGAATGAAAAGTCAAAGTCAAATTATCTCCCTTTGATTGTATCAGACAATAATCTATTCCTTCATTAACATCTGCATATAGTACCTTCCTTTGCGTAACTTTTTAATTCTTGGTTTCAGAGGAGTTGTCCTTACAATAAGTGTGGACAGACAGACAGTCAAAGTCCAAGTTATCTCCCCTTCATGATGTAAAACAATAATTAGGCCATGTAAAATTAATTATCTGGTTCTCAGATAATGACTTTCAAAAATATGGTGAGGGAGGGAGGGTATTTAATTTATGTATTTATTTTGTATGCTCATCCATATTCCATCGTTAACTTTTTAGCTTTTCTGAATAAATATTAAAATATGATAAGTATATAAAGGTAAGGGAGAACAAAACCATAAGTAAAAAAATAATACTCCAAAGACAATGAAAAACACAAATAGCAAAGACATTACACAAGGACAATATATGTATAGTCCCTACATCACATAAGTACCACATAGAAAAGAAAAATGTATATTGATCATACCATAAATAGAGTATGCATCATGAATCTTGAATCAAATCAAACTGCAATCATCAAAGACATGAAACAGGTAAAGAAAAGACAGATCCAATATACCTCACCAGGATATGTCACCTGAAAGAAATTTCTGGAGAAAATTGAGTTAGACTCCCTTACAGACAGGGGAGTAATTGATGAACCTTGATTAGATCCAATGGGATCCGGTAAATAAGGTGTATTTGTATTATTTACTTGGTCACAAGTTGGTGACAGCAGTACAAGTGGAAGGATTACAGTCAGATACACTGACCATTTACATAGAGGTAAATCTATCAAGGAAGTCACAAAAATAAATTCTTCCAATGAGCAAAATGATAGTGGGATCCCATTCCAGTGAATGCAATGACAGATTCTTTTTTTCTACGAGATCAGAACAAGATCTCGAGAGACCCTTCTCGAACTGGAGTTCAAAACATTCTCGTGCATCAAAGGATTTCTGTTTCTGGTATTTCAGGCAGACTCGCCATACTCCCTTTTCATAATTTCCTTTACGGTTGTTTAATCCGCCAAATTTACAATAAACGATGGGTTAACGCACGAAAACCCGTCAAAATTGTCAGCGAAATCAACTTTCGTTTTGTTGTTGACAAAACCATTCGGAATTTAAACCGGAAGTAGCGATTTCTTCAAAGAA
>MJUU01069959.1:8383-21224 GCA_002080025.1 Modiolus philippinarum | reverse complement strand
AAGGAATTGGCTTTGTATATAACTCCACAAGACACATCCACTCTACCACCATCCACTGTCCATCTACAATTAAATAATAAACTATTACAATCCTATTGTTCTACAGTAAAACTTGAACGAATTTTCATTATAATCTTCCTCCAAGATTTTATATTCTCATACACAATCACTACTTCCTCCTCTACAGTTGGAGAAATATTTTATTTTTGAGGCCTTTGGAAAACAATACACATATTTTTGACCTCCTGCATATATTTGTAACACATGTTGGGGTATTTTCAATTGTTTCAAGTAATCTCATTGGAGCCATGTTTGCGTCACATTTAGATTTATTTTAGCATTCAAGTAAATGCTTATTATATGACTTTCCACATTTGCACACATTGATTGTAGCAAAGCTAGCAAATAGCAAATCACATGAACATGGATTTAATTTTGTTGAATAAATCAGCAATTTTGTAATTTGGACCAATAACCAGCAGTTATACAGAGTACTGGATACCAATAACTGGCTATAGACACAGATAAGCAGACGACATGAACATCATACTGAGCTGAAGTTATATTTAGTCACAACTTGCATATAACTGTACATGTACTAACTGCCAACATCCTTCCTTTTGTAATATATGTAGAATTACCCTATTTGTTCTTTGAATTCAAATTGTTCTTCTAATATAACATCATCTGTAAAATCATTAGGGGTCAGATCAAGGTCACGGCTTACAACAAAGTTGGTCGTCTGATTCTGTTGGTTAAAGTATATTGCATTGTGTTCTGAACGACATCTTTGCTGCAATATAAATCAAGAACAATAAATTAATCTAAATTTTTGCAACTGAATTTTGAAATTAAAATTGATAAATTTAGAATCAAATTGTCTTTATCAAGGATCATATTCATAAGTTATTAGACATTTACTTGAAAATTACATAACAAATGCATAAAGGCAGGTTGAATGTACTAAAGGAAAGATAACAAAGGGTCATCATTATTGACCTATATGGTACAATGTAACAACCATTACATAAGTTTAACTGATGTTTTTGGCACAAAACATATCATCTCTTTCAGCATTAGGACTGTTGTGACATCCCTCATCACATTATTGAATAATTACGAATGGCTTGTCATCATGGTTGCCAGTATCGCCATATAAGAATATGTTGAAAAAAATTTCAATCTCTATCTTGTTTTGAAAAATATTCTCTTCATTTTTTTTCACTTATTTAAAATACAATTTAATTATTTAGTTTAAACTTAGTTTATTTGTAAATATAACAAATTGGATTAGACACAAGTAAGAAATACTTATGAAGTCTTCTCCGGAATTAATTATTTCCATGCAAACCCTTAAATATGGTTTCAATATTATAAAATAAATAATTTCTGATTAAACTTACCCTAATATTAGCTCCTGGAAAAAATAACAAATTACTAGGATCAACTGGGTCAAAGTCTTCATACAAATGGGTTGGCAGGTCGTGTACATTTACAATCAGGACATTATCCATAGCCCAACAACTTTTATAGGTCCCAGTGTTTTTATCACCTATAACTACTGTTTGGTAAGGAGGAAGTGTTTGTATAGGTGGTCGCATTACAATTCTGTCATCTACTTTATATATAGGTGCTATAGTTTTCTGTGTAGTAGTTGTGGTTGGAGTGGTCTGTGTAGTGGTTGGCGTCGAAGTTCTCTGTGTTGTGGTTGTGGTTGAAGAAGCCTGTGTAGTGGTTTTAGTTGAAGTGGGCCATGGAGTGGTTGTGGTGGAAAGTTTCAGTATTGTAGATTCTGTGCTATTTCCATGGTAGACTGTATTACCAGTAAAATTTGCATTAGGGTCATCTGACAAAATTTTGTCTCCATTTCTCAGTAAGAATAGTGGATGTTGTGTCCATTTGAAACAAATATCTTCATCTCTAGCATTTGGTGGTAGATATAATAAATGTACCTCAGCATTACTGGTCTTTGGTGCACTGCAAAATACAGATATACAGGTATCATTTTCCAAAACTTGTGACAAGAAACCTTTATCATATAGCAGCATGACATATTTACATATCTTGATTTTGAACAGGACAGTTGCAGACTAAATAACAACTAAATTGAAACCTGCTAAAGTACTAAGCATAACACCACAATGATCCAGTCTTTATCCAATAACAGTTCAATTTTCGACACCGCAGTGATCCAATCTTTATCTAATACTAGCTCAATTTTCAACTAACTTTTGTTCAATTTGTCATGAATTACTTGTCCAGATATAATATGTTCTTACTTTATCAATGTTTGTACAATACCAAATGTTTTACTTGATAGTAAAAATGTATATCAGTGTCTAATGATTCTAGAATATTTCATTGCATTTTTCACATCACACCCACTATCAGCCCAAGGTCCTTAATCAACCCAAGAGCCCTAAGGCTCAAGGGATGATTTTGATGGTGGGCTGATGAAGGATGTGATATGAAAAATGACATGTTATGATATTTTTATCATATTCTTCGACTGTAAAAGAAATTTTCAGCTAAAAATATATTTAAACTTATGAAATGCAGTATTAGTATTTTGTTATTATACTTTAACTGATATGACGATATCCTGTGCAATGTTTGTCGTTTTTACAGAAATACATGAACTTGTGTGTGATAAAGCTTCCGAGTTGTGACGGAAGGCAAGCAATAATTACTGGAAGCATTTGATAACGATGTCATATCAGCCCACTTCGTTAATTTTTGTTGAAATAATCTGGTTTTATCTAGCGGTAAAATTTTAATCATATTTTAACTACGTATATGATGAGACATGTTATTAAATGTACTAATTAATGTCATTTCCTGTCCAATTATAGATGTAAATACTCAATTTTATTTAATTTACTTCTTAGAAATCTCCTTACTAGATTCCAGCCATTTAGTAAAATATGTCATTACCTAATACCATCAATCTCTGTCCAATGAGATTATTACCTAAACAATCAATCTGTTAAATGAGTAAAGAATTATTACCCCCATTCTATAAATTTCTAATTCTGAAATATTATTACCTGCTCTGTCTGAAATTACTTATCTCTGTCCATTAAGATAATTTATTTTCTGACCAAAATATGTCAAATAAGATGTGTTATTACTTGAACTTATCAATATCTGTCCAATAAGATGTGTTATTACCTGATCCTACAAATCTCTGTCCAATAAGAAGTGTATATTTGATTCTATGTCGAAATCTGTCCTATAAGAAATTAATAACCTGATGTATTACCTGATCCTTTCAAACTCTGTCCAATAAGAAATTCTATTATCTGATCCTATAAATCTTTCCACTACAGAAAGGAACAAGAGAAGGGGCAGTCGGAAATGACAGCTAATCCCCTCACCCGGATGCTGAATGTTTGTCTAGTATTAAATACACTCCACAAAGTTGTACCATTCAAGATCTGGCTTGTTATCTAAATCTGAGCCAGTCATGCAAGAAATGTAGTGACCTTATTTCAATCGGGAGCCTCATACCTATAGCATATGCATTTACTGATGAAAGATTAATCTTCTACAAGTTGTAGTATCTAAAGATCCAGACTGTAACACAAACTTTAACTTAAGTCACTCATGCATGGAAAGTAGGTCAAAAAGATCTAATTTTTATCTGGAGCTTTGTGTCTTTAGAAGACGCATCATTCCTCTACAAGTTGTAGTATTCAAGACCAGAACTCTAACAAAAACTTTAACCTAAGTCACTCATGCATGAAATTTAGGTCAAAGTGCCCTAATTTTTATCAGGAGCTTCCTAACTTTACAAGACGCATCTACATAAAAAATATTATTCCTCTACTAGTTGTAGTATCCCAGACCTGGACTCTTAAAAAACTTCTAAGTCACTCATGCATGAAATTTAGGTCAAAGTGCCCTAACTCTTATCAGGAGCTTCCTAACTTTACAAGACGCATCTACATAAAAAATATTATTCCTCTACAAGTTGTAGTATCCCAGACCTGAACTCTTAAAAAAACTTCTAAGTCACTCATGCATGAAATGCAGGTCAAAGTGCCCGAATTTTTATCCGGAGCTTCCTAACTTTACAAGACGCATCTACATACAAAATATTATTCCTCTACAAGTTGTAGTATCCCAGATCTGGACTCTTACAAAAACTGTAACCTAAGTCACTCATGCATGAAATGTAGGTCAAAGTGACCTAATTCTTATCTGGAGCTTCGTAACTTCATTAGATGCATCTATATATATTATTCCTCTTCAAGTTGTCGTATCCCAGATCTGGACTCTTACAAAAACTTTAACCTGAGTTGCTCATGCATAAAATGTAGGTCAAATCCACTTATTTTATATATCAACCTCAATTACTATTCAAGATGCATCTATGGACAAAACCTTGTCCATCTATGACCTGTTATTCAAAAGATATATGGTTTTAACTTTGAATGGACCAACAAACATACGAACAGACGAACGGGCCAACGGCCGAAACGCTATATCCCTCCCCAACTTCATTGTGCGAGGGGATAAAACCAGAGGCTCCCAGGAGCCTGTATCGCTCACCTGGCTTTTTATACAGTTGATCTTCAGTCTCTCAATCTTTGGTAGCTAGAACACCACCAATATCTTGAACTGTATATAAAGTCTGATCATGTTGTACTATATTTCTTTGAAGGACTTTTATGACAAAAAGGTTCTTGCTAAGGACCACTTTCGACACCAGTTTTGAAGTCAAGACATCTGTTTGTAAATGGCGGTCAATGAAAAATTTTCAACATCGGAAATGAAGTTGCAACATTAATATCTATTTGGAAACCAAATTTCATTAAAATTGGACAATGTAGAATTTTCCTGCCTTTTTTGGCAGCCATTTTGAAAATAGCCGTCAGTAAACAATTTTCAATATCAGTTTTGAAGTTGTGACATCAATACCTATTTGGAAACAAATTTCATTGAAATCGGACAATGTTGAATTTTCCTGCCTTTTTTGGCAGCCATTTTGAAAATGGTGGTCAACAAACAATTTTCAACACTGGTTTTGAAGTTGCAACATCAATATCTATCTGGAAACCAAATTTCATTGAATTCTGACAATGTTGAATTTTCCTGCCTTTTTTGAAAATGGCAGTCAACGAATAATTTTCAACACTGCTTTTGAAGTCGCATCATCAATATCTATTTGGAAACTAAATTTTATTGAATTCGGACAATGTTTAATTTTCCCATCTTTGGCGGCCATTTTGAAAATGGAGGTCAACGAATAATTTTCAACACTCTTTTTGAAGTCGCAGCATCAATATCTATTTGGAAACCAAATTCCATTGAAATCTGACAATGTTGAATTTTCGTGCCTTTTTTTGGTGGCCATTTTGATAATTGCAGTCAACGAATAATTTTCAACACTGCTTTTGAAGTCGCAACATCAATATCTATTTTTATTCTCTCAGGAATGTTGTTAATGTAAATTTAAAAGTTCCAAAACCCAAGTCTGAGCTTTTCAAAAAGTCCTTTACTTATTCAGGATCAGTGTTATGGAATGAGTTACCAAAATCCATTAGAAACTCTCCATCGACAAACTCTTTTAAGGAAAATGTTAAGAAATATATTTTACAAAAGACTTTTGATCATGATGATATTTCACAAATAGATGTTTGTTAAAATTGTGTTTTAATTATGTTAATGTTTTGTATGTTTTTTCTATGTTTACATTTATGTATAAAATGTATCTATAATGTATTGATATTGAGGGCCTCAGGGAAGATTAGTTTTGTAACTAACTATGTTACCCACTTGAAATAAAGCCTTTATTATTATTATTATTATTATTATTATTATTTGGAAACCAAATTTTATTGAAATCTGACAATGTTGAATTTTCCTGCCTTTTTTGGCGGCCATTTAGAAAATGGCGGTCAACAAATAATTTTCAACACTACTTTTGAAGTCGCAACATCAATGTCTAATTGAAAACCAAAATTTCATTGAAATCGGACAATGTTAAATTTTCCCATTTTTTGGCGGCTATTTAGAAAATGGTGGTCAACGAACAATTTTAAACACTAGTTTTGAAGACTCAACAGCATGTAAAACATTTTATCAAAATACACTTACCCTTCATTTTCTATAGTTTTGGAAATTAAAGACGAAAAATATGAAAATTTTGAAAATTCTGTGCAAAAAGGGCAATAACTCCTACAAAGGTTTTTGGATTTTCTTCAAAATTTCAGGGTGGGTAGATCCTGATATGCTGAACATTTTTGCAATTTATACTTGACCTCTATCTGTTACACTTTTTGAAATAAAAAATAAAAAATGCACAAATTTTGAAAATTTGACAGAAAAAGGGCTATAACTCCAAGATGGGTTTTCAGATTTTCTTCAAAACTGCACAGTAGGTAGATCTCATCATGCTGATCATTTTAACCCTCCACCAGATTTTTTATATCTGTAACGGTTTTCGAACTATTTGCCAAAAACAGCAATTTACCCCTGTTCTATATTTAGCAACAACTTGGCCAGTGGAAAAATCCCACATCAGTTTGAGAAGTCAAACCCTGGAGATCATTCAGGCAAAGTTTGGTTTCATTTGGCCTGGTTGTTTCAGAGGAGATTTTTGAAAATAATTGACAAAAAAATGCAAAATCTGTATAATTTTCGTGATTAAAGAGCAATAACTCTTATATCAGTTTCGGAATTTCTTTCAAAATTGAAGGGCAGGTAGATCTTGTCATGGCAAACATTTTATCAATTTGCACTTGACCTCTATCTTCTATAGACTTCGAATTAAAGACTAAACAAGAGGCTCTCAAGAGCCTGTATCGCTCACCTGGGTCCTATGCAGCACTATAATTCCAAATTGATGGTCCATCTTTGGTGGTGTATATACATAAAAATAAGAAACTTTTTATAAAATTGAATTAAAATTGTTCAAGCAGTTTCAGAGAAGATTTTTGGAGGCAGATTCCAAACTTAAAAGGCCTTCCCTGCTGGCAGCTATTTAAACATAAAATTTTGAAGAGGGTCATCCAAGGACTATCATATCAAAATTCTATGGAAATTGTTCAAGCAGTTTCAGAGAAGAAGATATTTTTATGCATTTCCCATTTGGTCTTATGTTAAACAAAGTTTTGATACTGGTGGCCAAACTTGAACAGACTTGGTCTAAATCTCAATAATTTCATTTGTGTAATGTTTAAATTGAATCCATTCAGTGGTTTTCTATTATATCTTTGAATGCATTTCCCCTTTGGGTCCACTTCATTGCTGGCGGCTATATTGAATGATGGATCAGCACCGAAGAAACAACACTTGGTCAGCTTCTCATTAGCATCATTTATGCAAAGTTTGGTTTAAATCTATTCAGCAGTTCTCATGAAGAAGTTCTTTGTATGCATTTTCCCATAGGGTCCAATGTTACAATTAAGATCCCTGCTGGCGGCCATGTTGGATGACAGATCAGCACCTCATCAGCTTCATTCATGCCAAGTTGGTTAAATTTATTTGGTGGTTCTCAAGAAGAAGTTCTTTGTATCAATTTTCCCATTAGGTCAAATAGTAAACTAAGTTCCCCGCTGGCGGCCATCTTGGAAGAGGTCGGAAAACTTGGCCGTGTTCAATAAATATAGTCCTTAACATGCTGAACATTTTTGCATTTTAAACTTGACCTCTATCTCAAAGTGTTTTTGAAATATAGTATAAAATCACAAAAAATTTTACCAATAAAGGGCCAAAACTCATATATAGGTACTTGGATTTTCTTCAAATATTCATGTGGGTAGATCTTAACATGCTGAACATTTTTGCAATTTAAACTTAACCTCTATCTGTTATAGTTTTTTAATAAAAAATAAACAAGATGTATCGCTCACCTGGGCCACAGCTGATTTTTGCAGTTAAAATAATCCCAATGTTTTAAGGGCATTATTTTCAAATTTGTTAATAGACACTGATGTTATATTATCTTAAGTTAAACTATATTCCAGACTGGCAGCTATTTTGGATGGGGTGCAGTTCTACTGTCACCTTTCTTGAAGGGGACCAGTGAGTCTAATTTTGGTTCCAACTGACTAAATATTTTCAGAGAAGAACATCTTTAAATGCTTTCCGATAGGCTTCCGATAGGTCTCAAGGTTAAACTATGTTCCCCACTGGGGCCATCTTGAATGCCATGCAGACAAGCCAGGCAAATTTTTCAAACGGGAACAACTATGGCCCGTTGTGACCAAGTATGTTTTCACTATTGGCTTTGTAATTTCAGGAGAAGATATTTAATGTTTTCCCAATGGGTCAAATGTTAAAATTGTTCCCCGCTGGCAGACATCTTGCATTAAGCAAAGACCTGATAATAACTCTTTTGCAGGGCAGCAACCTAAATCTATTGTGGCCAAGTTTGGTTCCTATTGGCTGAAATGTTTCAGAAGCGTTTTCCCAGAGGGTCCAGTGTTAAAACTATGATCCTAGCTAGCGGCCATCTTGGATATAGCACAGATCTGTTAAAAAAACAACTTTTTGCAGGGACCATCTAAGGACTATTGTGCCCACGTTTGGTTTCAATTGGCCAAGTAGTTTCAGAGGAGAAGATCTTTGAAAGTGTTTTCCCATAGGGTCCAATGCTAAAACTATGATCCCCACTGGCGGCCATCTTGGATATAGCCCAGATCTGAACTTTTTTGCAGGGGACCATCTAAGGACTATTGTGGCCAAGTTTGGTTTCAATTGGCTCAGTAGTTTCAGAGGAAAAGATCTTTGAATATGTTTTCCCATAGGGTCCAATGTTAAAACTATGATCCCGCTGGCGGCCATCTTGGATATCGTGCGGATCTGAAAAACAAATTTTTTGCAGGGGACAATCTAAGGACTATTGTGGCCAAGTTTGGTTTTAATTGGCCAAGTAGTTTTAGAGGAGAAGATCTTTGAAAGTGTTTTCCCATAGGGTCCAATGTTAAAACTATGATCCCCGCTTGGCTGCCATCTTGGATATAGCCCGGATCTGAAAAACAACTTTTTTGCAGGGGACCATCTAAGGACTATTGTGGCCAAGTTTAGTTTCAATTGGCTCAGTAGTTTCAGAGGAAAAGATCTTTGAATGTGTTTTCCCATAGGGTCAAATGTTAAAACTATGATCCCCGCTGGTGGCCATCTTGGATATAGCGCGGATCTGAAAAACAATTTTTTTGCAGGGGACCATCTAAGGACTATTGTGGCCAAGTTTGGTTTCAATTACCTGAGTAGTTTCAGAGGAGAAGATCTTTGAAAGTGTTTTCCCATAGGGTCCAATGTTAAAACTATGATCCCCGCTTGGCAGCCATCTTGGATATAGCCTGGATCTGAAAAACAACTTTTTGCAGGGGACCATCTAAGGACTATTGTGGCCAAGTTTGGCTTCAATTGGTTTAGAAGTTTCCGAAGAGAAGATCTTTGAAAGTGTTTTCCCATAGGGTCCAAAGTTAAAACTATGTTCCCACTGGCGGCCATCTTGGATATAGAGTGTATCTAAAAAACAACTGTTTTGCAGGGGACCATCTAAGGACTATTGTGGCCAGGTCTGGTTTTAATTGGCGAAGTAGTTTCAGAGGAGAAGATCTGTGAATGTGTTTTCCCATAGGGTCCAATGTTAAAACTATGATCCCAGCTGGCGGCCATCTTGGATAAAGTGCGGATCTGAAAAACAACTTTTTTGCAGGGGACCATCTAAGGACTATTTTGGCCAAGTTTGGTTTCAATTGGCTCAGTACTTTCAGAGGAGAAGGTTTTGAAAGTGTTTTCCCATAGGGTCCAATGTTAAAACTATGATCCCCGCTGGCGGCCATCTTGGATATAGCGCGGATCTGAAAAACAACTTTTTTGCAGGTGACCATCTAAAGAATATTGTGGCCAAGTTTGGGTTCAATTGGCCAAGTAGTTTCAGAGGAGATCTTTGAAAGTATTTTAACATAGGGTCCAATGTTAAAACTATGATCAATGGATATCGCACGGATCTGAAAAACAACTTTTTTGCAGGGGACCATCTAAGGACTATTTTTGGTTTCAATTGGCCCAGTAGTTTCAGAGGATCTTTGAATGAAAAGTTTACGCTGGACGGACGAAGGACGGACGGACGAAAGACGAAAAGTGATGGCAAAAGCTCACCCTGGCAATAGCCAGATGAGCTAAAAAGATCAAAATTTTGAAAATTTTACGGAAAAAGGACAATAACTCTTAGACGGGTCATCAGATTTTTTTCAAAATTTCAGCATAGTTAGATCTTCTCATGCTGATCATTTTTACCCCGTCAGATTTTTGATATCTTTGACGATTTTTGAGTTATTTGCCAAAAACTGTAATTTACCCCTATGTTCTATCTTAGTAATGGCATCCATGTTGTTTGACCTAAGACATACAAAATAACAAATTTGGAACTAGATACCCTAGTGATGATTCAGCTGGGTTTGGTTCCATTTGGCCCAGTGGTTTCAGAGGAGAAGATTTTTGAAAGTGAGCTAACGACGGACAGACGGAGGACGGATGCAATGTGATGGCAATAGCCCACCCTGGCATAGCCAGGTGAGCTAAAAAGATGAAATTTTGAAAATTCTGTAAAAAGGGGCAATAACTCCTACATGGGTTTTCAGATTTCCTTCAAAATTGCGTGGTAGGTAGATCTCATCTTGCTAATTATTTTGACACCCATCAAATATTTGATATCTGTAACGGTTTTCGAGTTATTGGCCAAAAACAGCAATTTACCCCTGTGTTCTATTTTTAGCAACAGCGGCCATGTTGGTTGGCCGGTGGAAAAATCCCACATCAGTTTTAGAAGCCATACCCTGGGGATGATTCAGTTAAAGTTTGGTTTCATTTGCCCCAGTGGTTTCAGAGGAGAACATTTTTGAAAATAAATGACAAATAAAGGGCTACTCTGAGCGCAGCATGATACGACCGCAGCTTGTCGACCACTGAAATTTGAACAAGTGTTAACTAAAATTAATATGGACACAATAAGGACCTTGACACATAAATTAACTGGACACAAACTAAAGAAAATCAAAATTAGCCCTTTTAATCCCTTATAAATAGGATATCATACGAGCTATAAGAAAAATCTGTTTCACATATTTTGAAATATTGCAATTTGGCCCCTTTGACCCTTTATAGCTTAGAAACCATAAGAGCTACGCGAAATCTATTGCCATAGTAAAGAAAGTTTACACAATGAGAATAATCCAAAGAAAAAACTCTGATGAAAAATGGAAGATTTCACATATTTCTAATAATTGCAATTTGGCCTCTTTGACCCCTTATACCTCGGAAACGTTAAGAGCTATGCCTAATCTGTTGAAATGCTGCTGAAAGCTCACAATGAGAGCAATCCAAAGAAAAAAATTCACATCAAAATCTGATGAAAAATAAAGATTTCACATATTTCTGAAAATTGCAATTTTTGCCCCTTTGACTCCTTTTAGCTCGGAAATTTTAAGACCTACGACAAATCTGTTGACATTCTACTGACAGTTTACAATGAGAGGAATCCAAAGAAAACAAATCCTATCAAAATCTGATGAAAAATAAAAATTTTAGGTTATCCACATGTTTGCAATTTTGGCCCCGTTGGGCCCCTCATAGCTTGAAAAGGAAACAAGTTATCAAAAATCTGATGGTGCAGCATTAGTAAATTTTTCATAAGGAATCCATTGCAAAAAACTACATCAAAATCGGACTTAAAATATAAAAAGTGTGGACCCAAATAGTTGTCTCGCCCGTCCTTACTTGGTCACAAAATTGATGCGAAAACTCACTAAATCAGAAAACTTAACATGTTCGCTAGACTGTGAAATTAGATTAACTGACAAAAGCAATACAGCAGACTGTCATGTATCACCCAAAACAAAATGCTGAATATCAATGACCTACCACAGCTAGATACTGAAAAACCAAACAAGTTAAGGCCATAAAAAAATAATTTATTGGTTCACAGGCCCTCCCTCATCTAGTTTGAGGCTTGAAAAAAGCCCCTCATTGACCCTATTTTTTGCCATTTCAATAAAATAAAAATAAACCAGAGGCTCCCAGGAGCCTGTATCGCTCACCTGGCTTTCAGTTACCTTAATCAAGGAAACATTGTAAGTTATACAGTTGATCTTCAGTTTCTCAAACTTTTGTAGCTCAAACACCTCCAATATCTTGAACTGTTTTTAAAGTCTGATCATGTTTTACTTTATTTCTTTGTTGGGCTTTTTTTTGACAAAAAGCGTTCTTGCTAAGGACAACTTTCGACACCAGTTTTGAAGTCGAAACGTCATTTTGTAAATGGCAGTCAACAAACAATTTTCAACATTCATCGGTTTTGAAGTCGCAACATCAATATCTATTTGGAAATCAAATTTCATTGAAATCGGACAATGTTGAATTTTCCTGCCTTTTTTGGCAGCCATTTTAAAAATGGCGGTCAACGAACAATTTTTAACATCAGTTTTGAAGTTGCGACATCAATATCTATTTGGAAACCAAATATCATTGAAATCGGACAATGTTGAATTTTCCCGCCTTTTTTGGTGGCCATTTTGAAAATGGCGGTCAACGAACAGCTTTGAACACCGGTTTTTAAGTCTCAACAACAATATCTATTTGGAAACCAAATTTCATTGAAATCGGACAATGTTGAATTTTCCTGCCTTTTTTGGCAGCCATTTTAAAAATGGCGGTCAACGAACAATTTTTAACATCAGTTTTGAAGTTGCGACATCAATATCTATTTGGAAACCAAATATCATTGAAATCGGACAATGTTGAATTTTCCCGCCTTTTTTGGTGGCCATTTTGAAAATGGCGGTCAACGAACAGCTTTGAACACCGGTTTTTAAGTCTCAACAAC
>MJUU01069958.1:44101-67825 GCA_002080025.1 Modiolus philippinarum | reverse complement strand
AAATTCTACATAATCTGCAAATTCGCAATTTTGGCCCCGTTCGGCCCCTCATAGCTGGGAAAGGAAACAAGTTATCAAAAATCTAATAGCTGAGCGCCATATTAATTTTTCACAAGGAATCCATTAAAAACAAGAGGCTCTCAAGAGCCTGTATCGCTCACCTGGGCCATGGCTGACATAGATAGTCAAAATAATCCAAATGTTTAATGGTTTCATTTTCAAGTTTGTTAATAGACATTGATGTTATATGATCCAAAATTAAACTATATTCCCCGCTGGCAGCTATTTGGATTGGGTGCAGACCTACGGTCACCTTTCTAGAAGGGACCATGTAAGGATCATTGTCTCTAAGTTTAGGTATAAATTGGCTTTGCGGCCTCAGAGGAGAAGATGTTTAANTTATTTTTTTGGAGATTTGCCCCTGTTGGGCCCCATTTATCTCGTGAGCGGTACATGTTACATGAAATCCGTTGGCTACACCAGATTGGAAATTTCCTCAGGAGCACACTGAAAGAAACCCCATCAAAATCCGATTAATAATAAAGATTCTACAGACAAACATGTGAAAACACCCAATTTAACCCTTTTTGGCCCCTTTTTTAAAAACGGGTGGGGCCACAATGACCAAAACTAAGCCAAGGCTTCCTTTTGTACCAAAGAACATTATGTTAAAATTTCATAAGGATTGATCTACTGGAACTAAAGTTATTGACCAAAAACTAAAGTGTCTACAGACGACGACGACGACAACGACAACGACGACGACGACGACGACGACGACAGCACCATACCAATATACGACCGCAAAAATTTTTGCGGTCGTTTAAAAATTGCAATTTCGGCCCCTTTGACCCTAACAGCTCAAAAACAGCAAGAGATATGCTAAATCTGTTGACAAGATGAATCCAAAGAAAAAAATCCCATCAAAATCCAATAAAAATTTAAAATTTTAGGTGATATGCGCATTTGCAATTTGGCCCCTTTTGCCCCTTATAGCTCTGAAAAGAAACAAATTATAAAAAATCTAATGGTTAAGCATTATGTAAATTTTTCATCAGGAACCCATTGCAAAAAATTGCATCTAGAACAAAAAGTAAGAAATTAATATTTTTGAGATTTGCCCCTTTTGGGCCCATTTATCTCATGAATGGTACATCCGACGTGAAATCCGTCGGCATTCCTCATATGGGAAATTTTCTCAGGAGTACACAGAAAGAAACCCCATCAAATTCTGATAAACTACAGCTGTCGCCGAATGGCAACCAATTATGCCCCCGCTCATAGAACCCTGAATCAATATGGCAAGTGCATATTTAAGTGTGTGTTGACACAATACAGGTGTTGACACAGTACAAGTATGGACACAATGATATGTCTTCCAAAATATATAAAAGGGAAGTTCTGAGCCCGAAAATCAATTCAATGGGTGCTAGGCAATCTTCTAGTAAAGTTTCATCCATTTTGAGGCACTTTGAATTTTCCCGCCTTTTTCCAGTTTCCATGGCAATGGCAGCCATTATGAAAATTCTGAGACCAAAAATCATTTCTATGGGTGCTAAACATCCTTCTAGTAAAGTTTCATCAAATTTGAGGCACTTTGAATTTTCCCACCTTTTTTCAGTTTCCATGGCAACCGTGGCCATTTTGATTATTCCAAAAGATATGTGTGTGCACATCTACTCATTGTCAGTTAGATTCCTTTGAAGTAGTTGGAATTTGTTTGCAAACTTTCTAAAAAACATAGTTGTGTTTTTCATTCGTACGGACAGACGGACCAATATGCCCCCCGACTTTTCGTCGCGGGGGCATAATAATAAAGATTTTACAGATTTTTACAGATTTATAACTAGAGGCTCAGAGACTGAGCCTGTATCGCTCACCTGACAAAATGCTTCTACATTAGTATGACATGCATGACCAAAAATGATGTTTTTACCAATGGGGTCTAATGTTTAGCTATGTTCTCCATTAGCACCCAAGTTTTTTGTCTGATCTTATTGAAATGAGTAATTTTTGCAAAGGACCTTCCATACATTTAATTAAATTTGCTTGAATAATTTGGAAGAAGATGGTGAAAAGGATGGTTTTCTAATACCAGGCTCCAATGTTGAACTATGTTCTGCACTGGAGGCCATGTTTTTTGTCGGATCGAAATGAAATGAGCAATCTTCCTAAAGTATCTTACATACATAATTCCCGTAAAGTTTGGTTGAATTTGCTTCAGTCGTTTAAGAGGAGAAGAAGAAAATGTGATTTTCCCATAGGGTCAAACATTAAACTATGTTCTGTGTTGGTGGCCATGTTTTCTATCAGATTGTAACAAAATAAGCAATCTTTGTTAAGAACCTTCCATACATCATTCCTTGAAATGTTTGGTTGAATTTGCTTCCCCGGTTTCACAGGAGAAGATGAAAATGTGCTTTTTCCAATAGGGTCCGATGTTCAACCTAAGTTCCATGCTGGCTGCCATGTTTTTTATTGGATTGGAAGGAAATGAGCAATCTTTGTTAAGGACTTTTAGTACATCATTCCTGTAAACTTTGGTTGATTTGCTTCAGTGGTTTCAGAGGAGAAGATGAAAATGTGATTTTCCCATAGTGTCCAAGGTTAAACTACTTCCCGTGCTGGCGGCCATGTTTTTTATGGGATTAGAACGAAATGAGCAATCTTTTTTAAGGACCTTAAGTACATCAGTCCTGTAAAGTTGAATTTGCTTCACTGGTTTCAGAGATGAAGATGAAAATGTGATTTTCCTTTAGGGTCCAACGTAAAAAAAACTATGCTCTATGCTGGGGCCGTGTTTTTTATGGGATCATAAGGAAACCAGCAATCTTTGTTAAGGGTCTTTAGTTCATCATTCCTGTAAAGTTTGATTGAATTTGCTTCAGTGGTTTCAGAGTAGAAGGTGAAAATGTGATTTTTTCAATAGGATCCCAGGGATGACGCTACTATATAATTTAGGGCCGCCCGGCGGCCCCATTCCCCTCTTGGCGGCCCCATTCCCCGAACTAGAAAATTCCCAATCTCGGCAACGATGTTTACAAACTCCGGATTTTTTTCATTTCCGTCTCCGGTGAATCTTTCGTTCCGATCCGTGTCGCCTTTTGTCAGAACCATTACTCAAGTCCAGAAGTAACTAAATAATACAGCCGGACGGCAAAGTCTATAATGGCTGCGTTTCTCATGACTCGAGTCACGTGACTTTTATTGAAAAATGCGTGTCAGTAGAATTTCTCAGACACGTGTTCAAAAATCCTGACACAACACAAATCTTCGATGTTTAGAATTAAAGTTGTATAACGCTTTCACTCCCACATTATTACTGTTTCTGTTGATGTCACTAAAATGCCTTAAATAAATTTAGCTTCTTTGCTATTTAACAAAAAGTTCAGCGTGTTTTCATCTGACCTAGTTTGCCAACGAGAGCAAAAGGCTGATGTCTTCAATGTTACAATTAGAAACAAAAATCCCTTTAGTATAAGCTGTATTTTAATATTCTCCAGCTTTCAATTTGTGAAATAAAGGTATATATCGCGGATAACAAAATTGTGTCAGCTTTTTCGTACCGAACCGACGAATAAGGGAAAATCCCTCGTGATGTTTTAGCATTACGTGATTATTTTTATCGCAATTGCACTAG
Source organism: Modiolus philippinarum (assembly GCA_002080025.1). Taxonomy (NCBI): domain Eukaryota; kingdom Metazoa; phylum Mollusca; class Bivalvia; order Mytilida; family Modiolidae; genus Modiolus; species Modiolus philippinarum. The sequence continues at coordinate 64,185 of MJUU01069958.1, read as the reverse complement.
GAAGTAATGTTGACTAAAGCTTAAATAATAATAAAACAGCGAAGAAAATGTTTGTTTCTCATTTAATAACAGTATAAAATGTCTTTTGAATTTCATGGAATAATATTGGATCTTCATTTCATATTATTAACGGCAATCTCAAAATAGATCAGGACGAGTCATGACCTCAATTTGACCTGTTTTTCATAAGTGCGATTATGGGCTTTTAAATAATTAATCGTGAAATATTTCAAAGTTAAAATATAATATCGTTTTTCCTGTCCCAGATAAACATTTTCCATAACTTGTATTAATGGTCACTCGATTGTACAAGCTGTTTGATGCACAAGTGGTGGAAAAGGGGGATGCTCATAATTATTGTTACCATTTCTATTATTTAACAGGATACGATAAAGGTTAAATTATACGAAAGAAAATAAGATTTTGGACAATTGGTAACGTGTAAAATATTTACAAACATATCAAAAGAAGTGGAAACTTATTATTGCATGCTAAATAGGTGATGAACGGCGACAAGACCACGCCTCAACACGTGTTTTTAAAAATCCCAAACCGAAAAAAAAAAATATTTCATATTTCTAAGTTGATTAGGTCACCTTTTTAGACTCTAGTTGCACCGTGGAACCTTAAAAAATATGTGTTTCATGTAAACTTTACGTACATTTGGATATAAGCATATTATAAATCTACGAAAGTGGGAGGAGAAATCTAATTATCAATGCATGTTTTCAAACAAAGAGAACTCCGTAACCAAAACGAGAAACAGTCGGGACTTTTTTCCTATTAATAAAGCATATATCAAAGTTTGTTCACGCCCATTTTCAGGTATATTCATACGCAGTAACGCATTTGTGTCAGCTTTTCCGACAAAGAATTTTAACCCTCCGCGTCGCCAAAATTTGTTTACGTTTTGAGAGGTCAAGTTTGATGCGAAAGTTCATAGTAGTTTTATGATATTTGGGAATCATTTTTTGCCGAACACCTTCAGAAATATATTAAGTTTTGTGGAAAATTATCTTTACTTCTATATTTATTGAATTTGTAAGTAAATAAGTGGTTTTCCAGAGACAGGTAAAATAAACAAATTGTTTGTCTGTAAAGCGCCACCTGGCGGTAATATTTTAATCAATTATCTCCACTTGTTTCACTGGTCATGAGAAAGGCGGTTTTAATGGGAAAATCGATACTTTGCCGTCCGGCTGATACAATTTACGCTATTTACGACCACCCTGAAGAAGAACAAAATGTCTGAGATCGCAAATGTCCATAAGGGAACATCTTGAAATTCAGAATGCGCAAAGTGAATTGAAATCGTGTTGTTATCGTTCATTGTCGTGTCTAAAATTATTCGAGACTTTCATCCATTACGTGGTAACGTGCAAATGCTCTCATTGCCAAAGATATAGTTTGCATTGAAATAAATACTGAATAGTTATGACTTGAAATCAGAGTTTCTGAAACTGGGACTTTTAACTGGATGAGAATTTGGAACTGCACTTCATATGGGGTGCTCTCATTTCTACTAGTTAAAACGAAACGTGGAAATGACCTGCAGTATGAAGTTGGGTATGAAGGATTTGATTTTGGTGATAATATTGAAATGTGTAAGTCATCTTTATTTGCAGACAACCAAAGAATTTCTGACAGAATGTTGATTTGCTTTCATATAGGAAAAGAGCAGTACAGTACAGCCGTAGACTTGCCATGATAAATCACTGTGATAGACATATCACTCTAAATTTTCAAATGACTATATCTTTTTTGCTGATTGATCTATCCACATAATTTCTTTTGCATATCAAGTGGTAGACTGTATCACTCTAAATGCAAAAGAAATTATGTATGTAACTTGAACAGGAAATAAAATATACACATTTCACTAAGGAAAGTGTTACGTCTATCACAGTGAATCATCACGGTAAGTCTCTGGCTGTACTGTACTTCTTTCGTTGATGATCAGCTTGATAAAATTCAAATCTGGTGTAATTTGAAAGACCATATAAAATATAGTCTTAATTTTTGAAAAAATGTATAAAATATAGTCTTAATGGCTTTGGTGTAATGATACTTTTCATTCTTCAAACTCTTGTTGTGTGTACTTACACATATTCTTGGTTTATACAAACGTATGTTGCAGTGTTTGATATATTTTCATTTTTCCCAATTTCAGTTGTCGCAATGCGAAATTCCCAATTTGTTGGACGGGGGACCCATTTGAAAAGAGCTAAAATCATCCCTGGATCCAATGTATAACTATGTTCCGCGCTGGTGGCCATGTTTTTTATCAGATCAGAACGATATGAGCAATCTCTGTAAAGGACCTTCCATACATCATTTCTGTGAAGTTTGGTTGGTTTCAGAGTAGAAGATGACAATTGGGTCCAATGTTAAACTTTGTCCCCTGCTGGCAGCCATGTCTTTTGTCGGACTGGAACGAAATGAGCAATCTATGTTAAGGACCCTCCATACATCATTCCTGTAAAGTTTGGTTGAATTTGCTTCAGCTATTTCAGAGAAGATGAAAATATGATTTTCCTATAGGGTCCAATGTTAAACCATGTTCCGTGTTGGTGGCCATATTTTTTATAGGATTGGAACGAAATGAGCAATCTTTGTTAAGGACCTTTAATACATCATTCCTGTAAAGTTTGATTGAATTTGCTTCAGTGGTTTCAGAGCAGAAGATGAAAAAGTGATTTTTCCCATAGGGTCAAGTGTTAAACTTAAGTTCCACACTGGCCTTTTTTATCGGATCGGAACGAAATGAGCAATCTCTGTAGAGGACCTTCCATACATCATTCCAGTAAAGTTTGCTTGAATTTTCTCAAGTGGTTTCAGAGGAGAAGTTTTCCCATAGGTCCAGTGTTAAACAATGTTCCGTGCTGGCGGCCATGATTTTTGTCAGATCAGAAGGTAATGAGCAATCTAAGTTAAGGACCTTCCATACATCATTCCTGTAAAGTTTGGTTGAATTTGCTTCAGTGGTTTCAGAGAAGAAGATGAAAACGTGAATTTCCCATAGGGTCCAATGTTAAACTATGTTTCGTGCTGGCGGCCATGTTTTTTATCGGATCTGAACAATTGAGCTATCTTTGTTACTGACCTTTAGTACATCATTCCTGTAAAGTTTGGTTGGATTTGCTTCAGTGGTTCCAGAAAAGAAGATGAAAATGTGATTTTTCCCATAGGGTCCAATGTTAAACAATGTTCCATGCTGGCGGCCATGTTTTTTATCGGATCAGAACGAAATGAACAATGTTTGTTGAGGAACTTTAGTACATCATTCCTGTAAAGTTTGGTTGAATTTGCTTCAGCCGTTTCAGAGTAGAAGATGAAAATGTCATTTTCTCATAGGGTCCTATGTTAAACTATGTTCTGTGCTGGCGGCCATGTTTTTTATCAGATCAAAACAAAATGAGCAATCATTGTTAAGGACTTTTAGTACATCATTCCTATAAAGTTTGGTTGAATTTGCTTCAGTGGTTTCAGAGTAGAAGATGAAAATGGGATTTTCCCATAGGGTCCAATGTTAAACCTAAGTTCCATGCTGGCGGCCATTTTTTTTCTCAGATTGGAACGGAATGAGCAATCTTTGTAAAGGACCTTCAATACATCATTCCTGTAAAGTTTGGTTGAATTTGCTTCAGTGGTTTTAGAGGAGAAGATGAAAATGTGAAAAGTTCAACGGACGACAGATGCCAAGTGATGGCAATAGCTCACACTGACCCTTCGGGTCAGGTGAGCTAAAAACACCCAATTTGTCCCTTTTTTGAAAACAGGAGGGGCCACAAGATAAAAAACATATTCAAGCCTTCCTTTTGTGCAAAGGAACATTGTGTTAAAATTTAGTAAGGATTTATCTACTGGAACTTAAGCTTTTTTATTATTTTATTGTTTTTCATAGTTAATTTTACAGATATAAATATACAAAAAATATCATTCATTCACAGACTCTCTCACACTTGCACTCTGGGAAGTTCAGGATAGATAAATTTGATAACTGGATAATATAAATTGACGAACACTGCTTAAGTAATAGACTGAGAAATACTGGAACTTAAGTTATTGACCAAAAACAGAAGTGTCTACAGACGATGACTTCAACGACAAAGACGGAAGTTTCTACAGATGACGAGGACAATGACGACGACAGCACCATACCATTATAAGACCTCAAAATTTTTTGCGGTCGTATAAGAAGATTACACCACTTTATCAGGATTACTACCATATTTTATCTACTCTCCATAGTTTAAAATTAAATTTTTTTTTAAATGCTCAGCAAGCCTTGACCTTAAAAATTCAAAATTTAACTATCTCGAGTGGATAAAATATAGTAATGAACAGGATCTTGTGGTGTGATCTATATTATAATGTAAACACCTTGCGAAAAATCTAATTTTTCATATTCTCAACAATCTAGACATTGATACAAAAGCATGGAAAACACTGATTAACTTACTTTGAAATCATAATGACATATTTCTCCATCTTCATGTCCTGTGATGATGTATTCTTCACATGGACCCCACACTGCTGATGTGATTTTCTTATCTGGTATAGGGATCACCATTACAGGTTCATCTGAATGAAAAATGAATCTTGTTATCAATTTTACTAGCAGTGAAGAAAATACAACAAAAACAATAATTAAACAATCATCTAAATGGATATGATAACTTCCTAGCTTTTCTTTACACATGGTGAAAATCATAAATATCCCATATATAAGCCTTCATTGCCAATATTTGAAAAATAAGCCAGTTTTTACTTCAACAAGTTTTTGTTATAATTTTGCAATTAATTAGAAATTGTACTGTTCTTTTCCTATTTAACCTACATATTATAGTGCTGTTTTTTGTCTATGAATCATACCGTAAACTCTGTGCAATTGGGTTTCAGCTAAATAAATTTAATGACAAGTGAAATATATTTTCTAAACAACCAGGTTTAGTGTAATTATCTCCCACTAATTCATTTCAATATGATATAAAAGAATATATTAATTCTTAACCAAAGTCACAATAATCTAATATTTTTAAAGGTTAACTAAATATCTGATCTTCTGAAAGTTTGTTTTTATATCCAAACCAAACATATCCTTAAACATTGTATGAGTGGTATATTTCGCTATTTTGAGTGACTTCCCTTTGCCAAAAATTATACATTTATGAAAATTAGGAGATAACCATATCTGGGGAAGGTAAACTGTCAATTTTATCATCTCTAATTTCTGTCCTGCTTTCACACTTTGTGGTCTGTGTAAAAAATACATTTCTATTCTCTAAAGAGAAGGTTGCTCTAGGTCAAAGAATTAAATTGGTTGAAGTTCAATTATGTTTGCCATCCTCTAACTTTACCATTAATGTGAGTTAAAACTCATTAGAGATAAATAGTTTCTAAAACAAGAACTAGTTAATAAAAATCCAATTCTCACATAGAATTACGGGTAAATAAATTTATAATTGTTTGAAAGCGAGGCTTGTCAAGCTTTTAAACATTTGAAAATTTATTTACAGAGATTTTAGAAATTTATTCTGTAAGACTCAATGAAAAACACTCCGAGGATTGTAACCCGGACAGATATGGTGGGAAATTTCATGAAACTTGTTTTCTCTCCAGAGAGAAGAAAAATATTTCGACACTGATAAGGAAATGTGAAACTGGATGGAAATTAAAGAAAACTAGAAGATGTGTTTATAAAACATGGATGCCCCGCCGACAAATTTATCGCAATAGATAACCTTAGCCAATTATCAATGGAATTTAATTCCCTGTCACTGAACTGGGATGGAATCAAGAAGTACTGTCATGACTGTTACAGATGATTATTCATTAAATATTTGTTAAGTAATGGACGTAAACAAAAATTACCCAACTAAAGTTGCTGAAGCATAAAATATTGGCCAGGTTATAAAATTATCCATGAATTATGCAGTACTCCCTATGGTGATTTATTTGATTAACCACCAAGTTGCTAATAAATTGACCTAATGCAAAAATTTAACAAAGTCATTCAAGAGTAAAATTTAGGCCAAAGTCAAGGAATTGTCTAAGAATTTGGTAGTTTTCACTAAGATGGGTCATTTCATGAAACATTATAATGTTATGTTGTGTAGTTATTAAGAAAAGGACTTAAAACACAAAATTTACCGAAAGTCACTCAATCGTAAAATGTAGGTTAGGGCTGTTCCAGAAATATTGACATGGGGGGTTTGAAGGCACTTTTTATTGACCCCCACACCCATAGAATTCTTCCCCATATGTACAATACAAAACGATGAAGAAAACACGACCACCCACAGCAATTTATATGAAGTGCCTTCAAAGGGTCCCAGACCAACTTTTCTGGGACAGCCCTCAAAGACACCTAATTGTCCTTGATTTGGATAGCACCCATCAAGGTGATTTATTTGATCCAACACCATATTTAAATCATGTTTAGTTGTTGAGAAATGGACTTAAACACAAAATTTTACAAAAGTCACTCAAGCGTAAAATATAGGTCAAAGCCACTTAATTCTTGGTGATTTGGGTACTACTTGTCAGGGTTATTAATTTGATAAAACATCATTGTGGTATGATGTGTAGTTGATGAGAAAAGGACCTTAACGCAAAATTTAACAAAAGTCACTCAACCGTAAAATATAGGTCAAAGCCACTTAATTCTCAACGATCTGAGTAGTACTCATCAAGGCAATTAATGTGATGAAACATTATTGTTGTATGATGTGTAGTTGTTGAGAAATGGACTTAAACGCAAAATTTAACAAAAGTCACTCAAGCGTAAAATATAGGTTAAAGCCACTTAATTCTCAATGATTTTGGTAGTACTCATCAAGGCAATTAATTTGATGAAACATCATTGTTGTATGATGTGTAGTTGTTGAGAATTGGACTTAAACGCAAAATTTAACAAAAGTCACTCAAGCGTAAAACATAGGTCATGGATCCCTAATTGTTGGTGAATCTGGTAGTACTAACCAAGGTGCATATACTGATGTAATAATATTAAAATATTACAAGAGGTTACCAAAATATGGACCTAAACACAAAACTAAACATCAGGACGTACAGACGTACGTACATACAGACGGATAGACAAGGGTAAATCTATATGCCCCTTCCACTTCGTGGCGGGGCATAAATATTTCTCAACTGTATCTCATGAAATATGACATTTCACTCTCCATAAAATAATTTTCAAATATTCAAAAATTTTTAACTATCTAGAGTACACTTAGAAATGTTGTATTTAACTTCTTGCAGTTGTAAAATCTATATGTTGCAAATTGCCTTTTCTGGGGATTCATAAGCAAAGCCTTAAAACAGATACAGTACAGCAAAAGTCTTACTATGTTAAATCACTGTGATATATGTATCACTCTTCTTAGTGAAATGTCTTTATCTTATTTCCAGTTTAATCTATCAATATGCTTTTTTGCAGTTAAAGTGATGCAGCCTATTACCCAACATGCAGAAGAAATGATGTTGATAGATCAATCAGGAAAACAATTACATTCATTTAATTACACTCTGGCTGTACTGTATTTGCAACAGTAAAGTACAGTGCTCCCTCGTTATACCCTACCTCTTTAACAGCAGTCCCTTAACTTATCACCAACAATTTTCAAGGTACATTTTTCAAAAAGTTGCATGGTTTCTATGTTACTTATTCCCTCAATATATTGCCACCCTCGCTTATCACCAACATTTTCTCTGGTCCCAAAGGTGGCGATATAACGAGGGTGCACTGTATAAAATATCTTTGCCTTAAGATGTGCTTTTCTCACCCTACCTGTAGTGCTTTCGATGAAACCAAAACCTGGATGGATTTTTCGGTCTCATCCATGGGTGAGACAAACTACACACTTTTTCCCGTGAAATTATGGTAATCACCGTCCTTTTTTCCCCGTTTTTTTTTGGGGGGGGGGTATTAAAATTGCAACAGAAGTGATAAATAGCATACATTGATGTGTTTGATGCTGTTAATTTTCAAAAACCAATAAAATGTTTTGTTTTCATTTAGAAAGCTATAAGTTAAAAACATCATTCAAAAATCCCACACTGGAATCTTGTGACGTCATGAAGGTCAGATTCCAGATCAATAATTTTAGAGCATATAAGTAAAAAGAAATGAAAATTCAGTGTTAGCCAAGCACATGACTGTGCAGTGTATTATGTTTGAATTATTTAGTGTGGACAGAAATCGATCATTACCCTTGATAGTACGTAACACGATATCCAATGTCCAAATGAGCAACACAGCATTTGAGTTGGTAGAGTGAGAAAACAAATCAAACACGGGTAGATATGCAAGACAAGGTAAATCTCACACACCCCCCAAAGCCTCGTCAGAGACAACCTTAATCTTGCCCTTGGGTGTGTGAGATTTCCTTGTCTTGCACACCCAGCCATGTTAAGATTCATTTTATCTCCATTCTTATGCAAAATCACAAAAATATGTTTTAAATCAATATCTAACTAGACAGTCAATTTCCATCTGTGATGAGACATTGCCATTGGTTCTGAACATAAATCATGGCTTTTAAAGTTGTCCAATCAAAATTTATGTTACAAACAAGATTGCATTTGATAAGGATATTTTTTGATTGACCTGTCTTGTGACAAATCAGTGATTTTCCTACTGTTCAATGCAGGGTCAAATAAGGACCCCATTCCAAATGGCAAAATGCTCTTTTTTTCCCAATCTATGCAGAGAATTTCCCAATTTCAAATTAAAGGTAAAAAAAGTTTCTAAAATTATCAATTATTCAATATCTTTATGTTTCAAGAACCAGTTGTTTTATTTTTATTGCTTATTGGTTGGTTTCTTAATAAAATCTTCTGCTTTAAATTTCAATTATTCAAGTTTTGCTTCAGTTGAAGGTTAAACATGTTACAATTGTTTTCCCAATTTAAACATGTTAAACTAGAAAAACTGTGAGCAAAGCTCACAAATACATACCCCCCGCTCCCTCACTTGATTCCAGAAGTAAAAAAAATCACCCCCAAAAAAATCAAGTGAAATCAAATTTTCAAATAGCTGGTGCACAATGGCAATATGCACTGAACATTCTGTGAAAGTTTCATTGAATTTCACCAAGTGGTCTAGGAGGAGTTGTTGCCACAAAGTACAGATGTACCCTTTGGCGTACGGAATAACCAATAGACGGACCAACCAACACTATGATCACTATATACCGCCCGCTAAAGCAGGCGGAATAATGATTTAAACGCTAATTTTCCCAATATTATGGGACCTGGGCCCCTGTTCCAAATGCTGCAAATCTTACCAACCTGTGTTTCCTACATCATAGACGTAAATTTCACAAGGATGACCCATGGTTTTATCTGTGGTAAACATTACATATCTTCCACTGAATGAAAAGTTACAAGTTCTTACAGCTGTTCTTGTATCTATATTTGACAACATTTTTCCTGAAAAAGAAATAACTACAGATACTTGTTAAGAGGACAAAAATAACTTTCATTGATCTTTCCAAGTCTTTCACAACTGTTATTAAGCAAACTTATATCCTGTTTCACAATCCCATATTTACAAATGTTTTTTTTTCTATAAAATACATGTATATAATGTAGCTGTTTCACAATCCCATATTTACATGTTATTTCTTTAACCTTTCAACATACAGGCCTTGACAATACCGTTTGTCCGATTGCCCAGGACAAGAGGAAACGTCTGTCGGACAAGAGAAATTCAGAGGTCACTAGTCCGACGGGACAAGTGAAAATTTTGTCAAACTGGATTTCAAATCCGTAACAGCAATGTGTAATGAAGAAATTCATTTAGACTCCTGTAAATGTGTATTTTTATCACAAACTATTTTGCAAAGAACGAAAATATTGACCGATTCCAACGAAAACATTTACGTTTTCTCTCATGTCCGCCATTTTGAAAATAGTGATCATTTGATGAAAGGAAGTTAAAATAAGAATTCTTAAGCGAAACAAAACTTGAAAAAACATACACTTGCATATTATTGATATCTATGAACGAATTTTTTTACTTGAAAAACGATCAGACATTCAATTTTTTTTATTCAAATTCAATGCATGTGAAAATAATTTCAGTCCAAAATATTGAAAGTAACATGGTTTCCCAAAGTATGTGCAAAGTTCATATCATTATCTTCTAAATGAAATCATTGCAATAGGAAGACTGAATGAAGGAACATAGAAAGGTCCCCAATAAGAATGAATTCTCCTTCTAGCATTAGTTGGTACCTAGGCAGAAAATTTGTAAACCCAATCAAGTCTAGAAGTCAATCTCATAAAACATCGGTAATTTCAGTGTGTCTAGTATCTATTAATGTGAAATACCAGATTTTCAAAGAAATATGTACATACTTGCCTACTGATTTACTTCAGAATACCTAGGTACAAGTAGAAAATTTTTCAAGTTGTTTTTTTTTTCTACAGCTTTTTATTGTCCATTGTGTATGACCTTACCGGTCTACTAGTTCCTATTGTGTAACCAATTTAACAATTTGAGTAAGCTTTACCTATTATTTTTTTGACAAACTGGTGTTGCTGGACTACAACATATATTGGAAAAAGTTTTTGGTGGGTTGCTTTTGTTTACTAATCAAAACAATTAGGATCCTTTTGAATTGTCCAACAATACTATTGTATATCAATCTGTTATGTCCTGGGGAGGTTTTACCTTGATAAAGTATTACCTTATAAAAAGATAAATCTATTTAATTAATGAAAGAAAAAAAATGACAATTAATTCAAATTCCCTTTATTTATATTGCAATATTTATTTTTGAATTATGTAATTTTAAGAATTTTAATAAAGTACAATATTTTTTCATTAAATGTAAACTATTTATAGTCCCTATTTTCATCAACAGATCAAGGTAAAACCTCCCCAGGCCATAACAGATTGATATACAATAGTATTGTTGGACAATTCAAAAGGATCCTGATTGTGTGAGATTAGTTAACAAAAGCAATCCACCAAAAACTGTTTCCAATATATGTTGAAGTCCAGCAACACCAGTTGGTCAAAAAAATAATAGGTACAGCTTACTCAAATTGTTAAATTGGTTACACAATAGGAACTAGTAGACCGGTAAGGTCATACACAATGGACTATAACAACATTAATAAGCTTATGTCAGTATGTCTTTCTACCAAAATAACCAGTACACCTTTTTCTTTTGATTTTATGATTATTTCTTATACCCTTTTTAGATGTTAAGGTGAGAGGTACGTAAATATGCGCCTCTACCAGTGAATGTTATAAATTTGCTTTGCAATGAACGTAAAATAACTTTAATTTTCACTTTAAATTATCGTCGTCTCATGATATGTTGCCAAAGAAATTTCTGTTATGTTGATATAATTTTTTATAGGGTCACCGAGTCCGTTTTCATGGTATATATCACTGAATAGTTGTTCATCTTTCATGTCATGCCTAAAATCATAACTCTTATCGACGAAGTCGCTATTTTGAAAGCGGGTTTTGTCGAAAAAATCTATTTTTGGCGTGCCTATTCTATGTTCAACTATTTATACCAGCTAAATTTATGCGGTGACTCTATATAAAATTTAAACCATTAAAATGGGAATTTCATTGTTTAAAACATTTCTTTTTTGCAGATAAATTGTAGGATACGTTTTCATAAACGCGAAATTTAAAGACTTTTATTATCTTATTTTTCTGTAAGTTTTATATAGATTCTATATGAAAACAACATACTGATTTATTTTTCAATCGGTCATATTTCAAACATTTAAATAGCTAAACCGATGCTATTTCACTTTGGAATTCAGCTTCATTTGATGCACTAGCAGGCAAAATTTCATCAAAATCAGGAAACTTTGCTATTTACGTACCTATTACCTTAAGTCAAAATTTTCGGACAAGTGATATTTTTATTCAGACAAGTAAATTTCAAGAGGTACTTGTCTGAAGGGACAAGTTTGAAAAACAGTTATTGTAGAGGCCTGACATACCAGCTTCAAAGTCCCAGTTACAAGTTTTCTTATCATCTATACAACATATATATTTACAATGTAACAGTTCAATACTGACCCAGTACACATGTATTTTATATAACCTATTTAACATACCTGTTTCACAATCCCACAATTTACATGTGTTGTCTGCTGCCGCTGTCATTACTTTTGTTGTATCCCCTGTTGCTTGGTTAAGGAAAATATATTTAAATTCTAAATGAGGCAAAAATCAGTCAATGATCTCTATCATGTCTATATACTTTACTGAAGACATGACAAAAAAAATAAATTTTCATCGAGGGCCTTATAAAATACACAACTGGAATAATTCATTTGTGTTGTTGTAAATGGAAGCTGCTTACTGTCTGTCTCAACATAGATTAAAATTCCTCGTCACTGCATCATATGCAAGAATCACCGACAGTCTTCGCGAAATACATTTGAAATTTTGTGGACATTCAGTCCGGCAGTCTTTTATGGCATATCAGACCGACCAAAAGGTTATCGGACCAAAAGTTTCCACACATTTCGTATTATCGGAGATTTCCGGAAAATCATGTTTTTTCCGATATCATTTTATAAGTTCTTATCACTTCCTTTTTGGAATGTTTTTCATCTGAACGGTAGTCAATTTTACTACAATTTTATCAATTTGACGGAAGATTCTTGACAGAAAATGGTGGCAATAACAAAATAAAGTCTCAAATCTACCAGATGATTGTCATTTTAGCAGCCTGAAACATCGTTTCCAGTGGTTTATCCCAAGAAAAATGTCTGACATTCGGACCGACATTATATTTTGCAAAACTACAATTACAGTATCAATTTACTTTTAATTTGATTCCTGGGAAAACTTGTTTGAAGAACTGGAGAAAAAAAATTTTTTAAATACAATTTCCTGTTGAATGGTCCATATAGACCTTGAGAAAACGAAATGTAAAAACCCCTCCGTCTGCCTCATTACTGTAGGTGACTCAAACTAAGATTCTACTAATTAACTAAATGAGGCCCAAGAAGATCATGTTATATTAATAAACATCTTTAGGACTTCAGATTTTGTATGGCTCTGCCAAGTGTTCTTTTCAAACAGATTAAGAATATTAAAAAGTCTATACTCATACAAAGGGATATCTTACACCATCATTTGTTTACACTGGTTTAGTGTACTTGAACAGTTATATGTACAATGTATCATAATTATAATGTACCTGTTAAAGTTATGTCCAGTTTTTGTCTGTTGTTCAACTTTCTAAACATTAACCAATTTTTTTTATTTTTGCAAAATTAAACTTTACTTATTGAGGAAGGATACAGTTGACATCAATGCCCCATACAGCACCATTATGTCCCCGGAATGATCCCAGCCTTTCACCATTTAATGAGTACCATACATTTGGCTGGTTATCTTTAGCACTGGAGAATATTAAATCTCCTTCTCTGTTGTACTTGATACAAGTAATTGATCTCTCGTGTCCATGCAATAATATTGGCTTCTGAAATTACAAAACAATGAAAAATGTAATTCATCTTTATTCATGTAGAATTTGTGTTATAAAATCTGTATGGAAACATTAAAAACAAATGCTTTCAATCTAGCCTCAATGAGGTCCATTTCTCGCCAAATATGTGTGACATCTCTAGGGTATTACATCATAGCATTCACCTTTAAGAGTACTACCAGACAAATCCAAAAGTCCAGATGCCTTGCAGGACATTAGTTCAGGCAAATAATGAAAAGCTGCCAAACCAAAGATACATTTACAGGACCTACAGTTTTATCGCATAGAGGAAATGTCAATTTTTTACCTGACATTCGGTCCTGTTGGCCAATCATTTTTGCCAGACCAACTCAAGTTTTGCCTGAATGTCCTTCAGTCAGGCAGTTTTTCATATGTCTGTACTACTCAAAGCATTATGAAAAAGGTGTCTGCAACCTTCATTTCATGATTGACTTTGGTCAAATTTTGCAGTTAGGTACATCTTTCAAAAACTGTTTTTTGTACATGTATATGTAATTAAGAGGAAAAACATTCAAAAGTCTTATAACTTCTAAAATCATCGTCTTATTAGTATGGTGGCAAAGAATGCACATCTGTATATAATACAGTGTTTTGTTTTTTGTGTTTTTTTCTTATGATCACATTTTTTTTCCAAATATCAGACTTATTGTCAATGCCAAAAATTTACTAATACCATATTCCTCATATTAAGCACCCCTGCCACTATGAGCGCCCCACCCTTAATTTCGTTTAAAATCCTTAAGCGCTCCCTCAAAATTTCCACTAGAAACCGTAATTTCGGCATTTTGTTCATTGGTTTTTTTCATCATTGATTGCAAAACAAGTTTGTAATTTTGAGTCGGAACAGATTGGACCAGTAAAATAGAAAAAGAATTTCCGGACTGGAAACAAATTTGTCACTGATCAAATCCATTCCGAATCAAAAATTACAAACTTTTTTGAGGACGTCACCTAAAGCTGCCTATGGATTCTGGTGTAAACAGGAAGGTAGATCAGAGATGAAAATTGCCTGGTACAGTTGTTCGAAAAGGAAATCAATTCTGTAAAATAGGTGAAATTGTGTAAAAACATGTAGGCAATCGACTGGTAATGTCCGATAAGACACCAAAGCACTAATATAAAACTTGAAATTTACCCGTTGCACTCCTATTCGTTTCACTCGCTACATTAGTGAAACTTCATTTTGTGGGGCTTCATATTTGAACTTGTATCGATATATTGATATAATTTCATTTATCGGGTTGGGGATTATCCTCAAGTTTGGGTATTATACCCATTTTCAGGTATAACCCCTAAAAACAGGTATCAACTAACAATGTAAACATTTGTCAAACAATCAGTTGACTATAGTGAATGCCTGAAGGCCAATCAAGTGTGAGCTAACCATGACTGAGTACGAGCTCACTTCCATTGTATATTTTTTGGCATCACTCAAGATATCAAAAGGGTCAATTATTTCTTTTATGACTGGGATTGGTTGGTCAGAACATCAGATTGGAATACAAAAGAATTCTAAGTCATCTATAGGGGAAAAAAGTTGACAATAATTTTATCTTTTTGAAAAGGAAAGTTATTCTTTGGATGTCGGTTGATGTGAATATTTATTACAGAATATGCCCTTTTGTAGTTTTGATACTTAATTATCTAATAAACAGCTGAAACCCTTGAAATCAAGGACCAACCTATACCCCATTTTTAGGTATTATACCCATAATCAGGTATAATACCCATATCTGAGGATTGTCCCCAACCTGTTTATATAAATTTAGACAATAAACACTGTACTAAACTAGATGATGAAGCTAGGGAGAGAAGGGCACTTGCAGAGATTATAATGAATTAAAACCCTTTTTAATAAAATTATGAAGGGATGACAACAAGACAGTGCAAATATATTTTTGTGTACAAGAAGAAGAAACCATATGGATGAGTGTAATTTCTGTGGAAGTCTGTTATCAGTAAATAAAACACTATCGGGTTCATGTAACAATCAACAGTATCCCTATAAAAACCAGGAATATTCGGAAAAAAATACCATATTTGTGTTAGTTATTTCAAAATTGTCTTTTTCATTTCTTTCATGCCGACCGGAAATCGATTTTCACATGTGCCCGAAGTAAAAGAATCTAAAACCTGTACACATGACCCGATTCCGTTTCAAATCGTTGATACATACAATGTGCAATTTTCAGTGTTGGAACAAAGTTGTTTTGATTTTTTATGATTTAAAAGAAGTTTGAGGTCACCATTCATTTAATCAGAGACATATAATTAACATGTCGCCGGTAATTATAGACCAGTAAGTCTAACATCTGTTATTTGTAAGACAATGGAAAAATTAGTAAGAGAAGACATAATCAAACATATAAAAACGCAAAATTTTTTCTCCAGTAAACAGTACGGGTTCATCTCTGGCCGTTCAACCTCTCTGCAATTAATAGAAGTATTAGATAAATGGACAGAGGCCTTAGACAAGGGACTAGAAGTAGATTGCATCTATATGGACTTTCAAAAAGCCTCCGACAAAGTACCACATAAAAGGCTAATTGAAAAAGCAAGCTACCATGGTTTAAGAGGTCCTATACTTAGATGGATAGAAGACTTCTTAAATAATAGATTACAAAAGGTAAACATAAATGGCGAGGGATCAGCATGGAAACCTGTAACATCTGGTATTCCACAAGGGTCTGTATTGGGACCTATCCTCTTTGTTATTTATATAAATGATTTGCCAACAACTGTGGATTCTGATGCGTATCTATTTGCTAATGATACCAAGATTTTCAAGATTATTTCTGGAGAAGATGATAAAAAATTCCTCCGAGGAAATCTAGACAAACTTATGGAATGGAGCCAGTAATGGTTACTGAAATTCCACCCTGAGAAATGTAAACACATCCATATTAGCAACAATGACACTGAAGTGGGCACGAAATATACATTAACAAACCAAGAAATTGAAGTAAGTAGAGAAGAAAAAGATATAGGGGTCATTATCGACAACCAATTGACGTTTGAGACCCATCTATGTGAAAAAGTTAAAAAGGCAACACAAATCTTTGCTGCAATGAGGAGAACCTTTCGATATTTAGACCAAAGTCATTTCTGACAATATATAAAACATTAGTAAGAACCCATTTAGACTATGCAAGCTCAGTCTGGGCACCTTATAAAATGAAGCACATTGAAATAATAGAAAAAGTGCAAAAACGAATAACAAAGCAATTCCCGGGAATGAGCAATTTATCATACTCTGAAAAGCCCAGGAAACTAAACCTACCAACCTTGGCTTATAGATGACTACGGGAAGACATGATAGAGGTTTACAAGATTGTCAAAAACTATTACGACAAGGAAACGAGTACCTTCTTGAAGTTGTCAAAAGATTCTGGTTTAAGATTTAGTACAAGAACAAATGCTAACAAAATTACATATACAAGAGCTAAAATTCTCATTTGCAGTTAGAGTAGCAAAAACGTGGAATAAATTACCTGACCAAATAATAGATGCTCCCTCAATAAACAGTTTTAAGAACAGATTCGACAAATATTGGAAAGACCAAGATTTAATGTACGACGACTACAAAGCAAACATTAAATGGGATAACTGTCACGTGACCAGTGAATGTTTTGAGAGTCTGGCGTAGAGTACCATTAGGACCTGAGCTGGAAATTATCCATAAGTATTCATAACTCTGTTTGCGACAGTAAAATCTACGATTTACCCCCTCAGATCCTAAAATACAATACGGTTATCTCTTATTTTGTAATGACTGCTTTCTTCACAATGAAAACAGTTATAGACCCTTGATCACTTATTTTTGCCAAAAGGAATTCAAAAATATATGGTTTTTAGGTAAAATTCTAAGAAACTGATAAGTGGCCTTTTAGCCGGACTTTCAGGAAATTTAACAAACTTGGAACCACATAATTGGTGAAGTTGTTTTTTCTATCTAATTGTAACAAATTATTTCTAAACTATGGTTTACAATGTATAATTGAAAAAATAAGGGGTCTTTGACAGTTTCCGGAAATTTACCAAATTTGGAATCAAACACCTTGGAAATCTAATTAGGGAAAATGTCTGTCCTAATCAAAACAAATTTTAAAAGTATGGTTGCTAGTGGAAATTAAAAAAAAATGTCTTATTAACTTTCAGAAAACTTACCAAAATTGAAAATTGGAATCAATTATTTTGGAAATCCAATTTGTGAAAATGATTTCCCTAATCCAAACAAATCCTAACAGTATGGTTGCTGTGAAAATTCCAAAAATAGTAGCGGTCTTTGAGACTTTCAGGAAATTTACCAAAATAGGAATCAGGTATTTTTGAAATCCAAAGTATTGTTGAAATTTATTGTCCTCATCAACACTATAGTTGCTATGTTGAATTTAAAAAAAAAGTGGTCTTTGAGACTTTCGCGATATTAACCAAAATTGGAATCAACATTCAAAGATTTCAGAATTTTTTAGATTTTTTCCGCAAAATACTTGCCAAAATATACGATTATGCGTAAATGATATCAACAAAAATCAGTCGTTAATATTTTAAGGAAATTTACCAAAGTTGGGACCGGAATAAAAATTCTGAAAGCTGGTTGCAAATCTACAGACTATACACTACAACAAGTCCATAAATAAACTTGAAAATGTAAGAGGGGTCGTATGTTTCACAATCAACATCATCATGGGGCCTTTTGTTTGCATCAAAATATAAAAAATCTGACAGCTTATTGCACATATAAATCAACGTAGAGAAAATCCATACACGAGCTGCAAAATTTGTAGCTGGAGACTACCAACAAATCGGTACTGTCATGATAAAAGACCAATGGCCAACAATATTGACGACTTGTATCCAGCTGTGCACCCGTCAGATAAAAATGTCGCTTGATAAGATTTTTATATAGAAATATACGGGGACGGTGTACAAAATGTTCAATTATCAGTAATGCATTAATATCTCAAGATTATAAGAGTTATATTCAAAAAGTACAGGTTATTACCTTTCCAATGATATGATTTTAATAATTATCAGAAAATAAGAAATTGCTTCCAATTTGATTTGAAGATGTGTATAGTAATCAATGGGGAAAAAATGAAAAACGCACGAACTCCCATCTTTGCAAGCCTATTAAAAATTCAATAATTTTTTTTTTTAAATTCATAAGAGTTATATTCGTGATCCCGACTTTCCGTAGAATAAGAATATATAAAAATTTTTTTTTTGGATGGTGGGAAATTGCTTCCATTTTCATTTGAAATTGGAGAAAAACCCTCTCAAATCATGAAATTTTGTGTTTGTGGCGGTTTCGCAGATCTGTCACAAAGGAGTTAGCGCCTAGGCTTAATGAACTGAGTCGGCGGCTTTCATATATAAAGAATATCAGTGTGGTGGACAGAGTTAATTTTTTTTTGTTCCTATCTGACTGTCAATATAATACATCCATGGTCAGACCAGAGACAAATAAAACCAATATATATTTTTTTATTTTATATGTCTCTGGTCAGACATAGTTACTTTATCGGTCTCCAAAATAAAAGTATGGACTTCATGATAAATGATCATTATCATTATGTTTTAAATGTTTTGAATGTGACTGTCAAACAATTTTTATTTTAATAAATATAAAAATAAGTTTGAAATGAAAATAAAGAAAATTAACCTAAATATATGCATTATTGAACAAATTTCATACAAACTCCGGATTATACACTTACAGAAAAATAGTAAAGCACATCGATACGAAACATTTATGAGTGAGAATTATTGTGAAAGCTTAGTGTGTTAAGCCAAAAAAATAATGTTTTCTTAATATGCAAAAAAAAAAAAAAAATTAGAGAAAATCATGATATATTAAATTTATGTCAGAAGACTTATGTAATGTTTATCTTCCCGCTGTGTGATGACGATAGATTTTATTTGTTAAACATGTTAATTTGATCAAGATATAAATAATCGATAGGGCAATATAAATGGAGAAGCTATAAAATTATATTTTGTTTCATGTAAAATTCTGAATTCCACAGAAAATAAAATCAAGTGATAAATTCAGGTACATACAAATAAAGTGATCTCCTCGCCCAACCCAAGCAAAAAGATAATCGTGCTAAATAAACATACAGACACGGACTTGCGGTGCTGGAAGATCTTTTTCGCCCTTTCCGTTGATTTCATTTAAGAAAAATAAACCGATTGAGTTACACAGAAGATTCCGACAATGAATGCCACGAGTTTCTTTGATAGTTAATATCTTCTTTCTTTCTTTATCAAAGTCTCTAAAAAATTTAACCACCTTAACATTTATGAATATGTTTACCACGGTGCATATGCTTTATCTGACAAAATGCAATAGATAGGGCTAAGTGCAATTTTTGGGGCTAGGTGCACTTAGCCCAGGCTAAGCGGTGTTTAGACGGACCGTATACAAGAGATCAGATGTCTGACACAAAGTTCAGCGTAGCCAATATCTTAGCCCACTGAATCATAGACCTTTTCTGTTAAAGCGTTTTGGGCATTTTAAGCTGGTCGTCAACTGTTTTGTTTTTGTTTTTTTTTTGTTTGTTTTTTTTT
>MJUU01069958.1:30655-43991 GCA_002080025.1 Modiolus philippinarum | reverse complement strand
CTGTTATCTTGGATTTAAATTTACTGATAACTGTTTTTGGAAAATTAAAAATTGTTAGCCTGTTAATGAGACCCCTCTTGCCCCCAACCCATATATACATGCACATTTTCCCGTCGGTTGAAAACGTATACTAAAATAATTTGTAACATTATGAGCAATTACAAGTCGTTTTGAAAATAAAAACAACCTGGTTAATTCATATACTCGTGTACTTTGCAAAGACATACGGCCACTTTCCACAGCATTTTGTTCCCTCGGCGGATCAATTTTGGAAATGCACCCAAATTCTATCAAAACTGTTTTAACGAGTCACCTGAATAGATTTGTAGTATGTCTAATACATTTTTTAAACTATTGAATTGTGATGTGAATGTAATTTTGCATAATTCGTTACGAAGCAACTTCATGACCCCGAGAACGGAGCGCCTCAACAGAAAATTGGTTTTGGTTCTCTGTACCGTTTATATCGTATCTTTACTTACGTAACTTGAAATAGATGTCCTTGTCACCCGCGGTCTTAATTATCATCTGATAAAATTTGTTTATTTATCACCACATGTGGTCACATTAGCAGATTTTGTGGTTGGAGACTGATCATGCGAGATAACTCGTACTGTCAAATTTTGTTGTACATTGCTGGGGATGTTTCTTGGTGAGAGTTAGCAGCAAGGAGAGTCAAAACAAAAGATTAATACATGGCCTTTTCCATATCAGCACGGTTATCATCCCGAGACCCCCATATCAGCCCGAGGCGCCAACATTTAAATTCTAATTTAAAAATGATAAAAGCACGTTGTTTTCTTGTGTAAAGAGGTGGTAGAAATGTTCAGAAATCATCCAGTAAACAAATAACAGTTATCGATGATTAACGAACAGCTTAATAATGGAAACCTGACCAATTGCTAAAATCTAATACCCGTATGAGAGTCAATAAATAACAAAATAACGAAGTCATTGTGAATTTTGTTTCTATCTGTGCATTTCGACAACTATGTCTCTTCCAGCAGAGGAATC
Source organism: Modiolus philippinarum (assembly GCA_002080025.1). Taxonomy (NCBI): domain Eukaryota; kingdom Metazoa; phylum Mollusca; class Bivalvia; order Mytilida; family Modiolidae; genus Modiolus; species Modiolus philippinarum. Next base: position 42,977 of record MJUU01069958.1, on the reverse strand, counting down.
GGCCCAATGGTAACGAATAACAAAATACCGAAGTTTCTGTGAATTTTGTCTCTGCATATGCGCATTTCGACAACTTATGTCTCTTCAGAGCAGATAACATCAAAACACATTGAAGTCCATAAACCGAACTATGTATAAGAGAACAAATCACAACTAAGATCTACATAGAACAGCCAATATCAGTTAAGGACAGAGTTATACAAGAGGGAGATATTCCTTAGTTTAAACAAGGACTTATAAGTCCTTGATTAAAAACAATTCAATTCAAAATATTTTATTGTTTATAATAGGTTACAAACAAAGGGATTGGATAAAAGGCTATGCCTATATTAATCCTCTCCCAACAAGATGGACAATGTGTGTAATTTTCAAAATATGTACATAAAATGTCAAATAGATCAAGTCGCACCACTGTGGGTCAAGATAGAATATTACAAGTTATATACTAATAATTTGATTTTTCAAATTATATAAGAAAAAATATTTACATTATTAAGCTTTAAAGTTTTAAGTTATAAAAGTGAGTCACTGTAATGCGACTTAATCCTATTGTACAATAGCAAAATAGTAACACAGATAAGTAGTGGAAATTGTCCTCTACCTGATCCCCACAGACACACATTGAACTGTCAGACAAGTGGCTTAGAACAAGATGGTGACTTAAGTCACTAGCTTCGTTTCTTAGTTGACAAGGAATAATATTTATTTTACGGTTTATACCTGATGAAAAGAAAGGTGAACTTGGATTTATATCTTCATTCAACTTTCTCTTGAATGCAGTACAACTTGGGATGTTCTTAATATCGTCACTTAGTAAGTTCCATTTTTTAAGAGTATGGGGAATAAAACTGTTTTTGTAATATTCTGTTCTACAGTTCGGTACAGTAAATTCCCTATGAGTACGTAAGTTGTATTGATTATTTGCATTAGTATATGATAGGATTTCTGCAGTCAAATAGTCTGGGGTATCTCCAGATAAGATTTTGTGTAAAAATAATAATTTATTTTTTTGTCGTCTATTCTGGAGAGTATCCCACCCTAGTTCCCTATATATTTTCCACCTAGGGGTTCCCTTGCGAAGACCTGTAATTATCCTAGCAGCTTCAAGTTGGACAGATTCAATAAGATTAGACTCCTCTTGAGTACAGTTATCCCAAATAATATTTCCATACTCCAGAATGGGTCTAATAAAACCAATATATATTTTTTCTAGGGATTGCCTATCAAGTTTGTTTTTCAAATACCTCATTATATTAATTCTTCTACAGGCTTTGGTATAAATGTCTTGAATATGATCCCCCCCCATTTAGCACTAGAAGAAAAGATTAATCCAAGATGTTTATGACTAGATATATCATCAAGTTGAGTATTATTCATGTAGAGAGGAGTAATATTAACACTATCCTTTTTGGTGAAATACATAGATTTAGTTTTAGTTGCATTAAATGTGACGCCCCAGTCAGTAGCCCATTGGTGTAAGGATGTTAAATCATCATTCAGGGATTTAGCTGCAGAACTCTCATCATCTACAATACAATAAAGACATGTATCATCTGCAAATAATTTTATTTTATTAAAAACTACATCTACTATATCGTTGACAAACAATAAAAAAAGAAAGGGGCCTAAACAGAACCTTGAGGTACTCCTGCATTAACAGTATCCCAATTAGAGTAATGACCATTAATTCCAACCCTCTGTTTTCTGTCTGCAAGATAACTATTAAACCAATTTAATAAGTTACCTTTAATGCCATACTTTCTTAATTTGTACAATAAACCCTTGTGCCAAACTCTGTCAAACGCTTTGGAAACATCACAGAATATAAATCTCACATCTTTCCCTTGATCTAAATTTTTTACTATTTCATCATAAATAACAGGTAGTTGGTTGATTGTGGAATCTTTACTACGAAATCCTGACTGATTATCAGTCAATATATCATTATCATTTATATAATTATGTAAATGTTTAAATATATTTTTTTCCAATATCTTGCTAAAACAATTAGTAACTGATATTGGACGATAATTTGTAACATTTTCTTGTTCGCCTTTACCTTTATAAATAGCAGACACATTTGCAAGTTTCCAGTCACTGGGAACTACTCCTTGACTTAGGCTCATATTGAATATTAATGTAAGAGGTGTAACCAGTGATGGGAGATTTGCTTTCAGAAGTTTAGGTGGAATATTATCAGGTCCAGCTGGTTTGTTAACATTCAATATCTGAATCTGATCAAGCACTTCCTGTTCAGTTACCACTATATCAGACAGCTCACAGGGTGCCAGAGGAGGAACATCAGGTAGGTCCGGTTCAGAGTCAAAGTTTGAAATTGAGCAAAAGAAATTATTTATTGCTATAGCTTTTTCAACAGGGTGTACTAATAATTCACCATTAACTTTAATGGGTGAACTAGAACTACTTTTATTACTAAATTTACACACACTCTTTGCTATCCGCCACCATTTGCAATTCTCTATATTTAGCCCAATCAGATTCTAAATTTCTACTTTTTGCTTTCTTATATGCTCGATTACGTTTGCGCATCATTATCTTTATACTACCAGATATCCATGGCTTATCCTTAGGTCTAATAAGGATTTCTTTTTTTTTGGTATATAAGTATTCATAACATAATTTACTTCATAATTTAAAGCATCATTAGCATCATTTATGTTATGTAAATTTTGAAAACGATCATTCCAATTAATATTTCTTAAGTACATATTACCAGATTCATAGTCACCACTGTCAAAATCATATATGACTTTGCGGTAGGACTTTTCTCTAGGCATAACAAAATTAATCTCAATTATAGTTGGACAATGGTCACTACAGAAGTTAGGCAATACTGCACTATATCTAAGAATAGAAGGATTATTTATAAATATTGGATCCAAAAGTGACGAAGATATGGGTGTCACTCTAGTGGCTTCATGAATTACATTCTCAATGCCATATCTCTGACAAATTCTTGATATCCTACTGGATGGACCTGTTTTCAATAGGTCAATATTTATATCACCTAATAGAATAACATTATGATCAGTATTCACAACATTATCAATCAATCTATCAAAATTGTCCAATGATGTGGCAGGTGCATTAGGAGGTCTATAAAAACAGACTAGGATAAATTTTCCATTTTTTGTTGTTAGTTCAACACATATTGATTCAAGATCATCAATTTCAAGGTCACCTCTGCGTTTTGCATTAAGACCATCTCTTATGTAAAGAAGAACACCGCCGCCACAATCAATTGTACGATCTTTCCTATAAAGCTCCGGATTTTGGAAATGCTCCAGTAGTAGATCACTATTATGTACATTTTCATCAAGTTTAGTTTCTGTCAAACATATCACATCACAGTGACCTAATTCGTTATATAAAATATCAGTTTTATGACGTAGAGAATTAATATTCAAACCTACAATTTTAATATTATTATTAATATATCTAGACCTATCAGGCCCGGGATTAAGCTCAATGTCATGACATAATATTAATCGCAACAAAGCAATCAAGATATGATATGACAGATGGTAATAAATAACAAAATACCGAAGTTTCTGTAAATTCTGTTTCTGCATATGCGCATTTCGACGACTTATGTCTCTTTCAGACCAGATAAAATCAAAACACTTTTAAGTCCATAAACCCGCGAAATATAAATAAAAAAACTGATAGAGAACAAAAGACCAATAAGATTGAAATAGAATAGTCAATATCAGCTAAGGACAGATCTATGCAAGAGAGAGATATTCCTTAGTTTTAAACATTTTTTTTTCTAAAATTTAAGTAAAATTTTACACTGAATAGGTTTTATAACCACAAAAATGTATGCAGGGCAGATTTTTTATAGTGATTTATCATTTTGCCTGATGTGGCCCCGATCAAGGAATTTTTACATCCAAATTTTCATTGTATATTTTTAACTAAATACTATTCAATTAAATTTTAGGAAAAATGTTCCAGACAGTACGTGCCTCGAAATTACTGACAGTCACCAATCCCAGGTCTGAATCTTCTGGTATTTCGAAGCAAATTCCCGTTCATTCCATTCCGGTAAGTAATTGTTGAAAAGGAAAAATGATGATAAATTCAAATACATCTTTAAAATTGTCATAATTTGTTTTAATAGTATCGTTTGAAAAGACATTAAGGAATAGGAACAGGTTTACAGGATATATTTTGTGTACCTCATTAATTATGCTTATATCAAAGCAAATATCAAAAAGGACACTAAAAACATGTAATTTAATGGAGTTAATACATTGAAATTTCAGAAAATTTTGCTTTAGAATTTGCCCTTTTATTCTTTATTGAACCATATTTACTAACGTTGATTTTATTGTCACTATATTGATTTTGATGATATAAGGGGTCTAGTGTCATTGAAGAAGTTGACCATGGGGAACCTGGTTTCTTCTATTGACGCACAACTCATCAATCCTGACGTTGCTCCAGATTATAACAATCCTCCAAAATTTGATCCGATGCTAGGGTTTCCAAATGGAAGGAAGGAAAGAGGTTCTTACTTCTCCAAATAAGATTTTCTCGATTTCGAGATCATTCGGCCTTACAACAGTCCGGCCTTGGACTATCCGTCCTTGTATTGCTAATTCATACCATTTGGTTGTTTAGTTTGGTTTGGTCATGATATTGGAGATAGAAAATAACATCATTTATTGTTCAGACTTGTCTACACGATGTTAAATGGCAATTTGACATAAAAATTGCCGTACAATATGTGCACGTATTTCGGTTTAAGGACCTCCAAATGTTTTGATTTTATCTGCACTGAAGAGACATAAAAAGTTGTCGATATGTGCATATGCAGACACAAAATTCACATTAACTTAGGTATTTTGATATAGGAACGAAGGAGTTTAACCATTTACAAGGAAAACGTACAGGGAGGAATATAGCAATGCGTACCAAGTTTTTTTCTATTTAAAATATTAGAAATACCTTTATTTAAGAAATAATTGCAGAAGAATATAGAAAGAACAAAACACAGATAGATTAAATAAATCAGAGTCCAGATGCACGGCAAATATGAGAACACCAGAAATAAAAGACCAAATTCACGAATTTTACACTAAAACTTCAGCACATGAGTATGTTTTCAACCTTTCAAGGTGTAAAAATGGCATATGAAGTTGAATTGTACTTGATTATGGCAAATAATAATAATGTAAATGTGCAACTTCTCATACAAAATTATCACGGAAAACAACAGTTATACATAAAATATCGTAAAGACAGGGCCGAATTGGAATAAGGCCGGAAAGTACAGGGCCGGATAGGCAGGGACAGATTTGTCGTAAGGCCGGACCTCTTGTTACCGATTTTCTCGACGTGTATTAGATGCAATAGCGTAACCCTCAACCTGTCCACGTAGACTGTGGACTGAGGGTTTCGTTGTCGTATCTTAGACGTCTATCACTAGGCTTATATATTGTACCACATCCTTGTTGCATGTTTAAAAACATCTCTCCCGATATTTCACGACTTCTTTTACCCCTGAGGCCTGACTGTTGTTCATGTCAATATAATTTCAGGAGTAAGGTACAATCTTGAATGCCATTTAAATTTTTTTTCTGATATATATTGACGAGTCAAATATTGTATCAATATTTCATTTACACTTGAAATACACATGTATGAAGCACCACACATTGAAGATTCACACACTTAGCTATAGTCAGTGAAATAAACAAATGATAAATAAGACTGCAACGGATGAATCTCAGTTTTTAATTTCGAGCAACAACACTTTTAAAAAGGGCTATATGGACCTAAAGTGAAAATTTATCCAAGTTCATTGATGCAGAAAATATAGGTCATTGTGAGGTAATCCTGGTATGGATGTTGGTTGCTACTAAAGATGTAATGGTAAACCACTTACCAATCATCATCTGTCTATGGGAAGTAGGTGATGAGATATGGTGCAAACAAAAGAATTTTAATGAATAAACAAAGTCCAACTAAAATGGAAAAAATTGGATTTTTATTTTATTTAAATGTTGCCATTGATACATTCTTTTGACCATAAATTAGCCTCTGACCAATTTTCAAGTAATTCAATGTAGATCTAATGTATTTAAGAAACCTTTTAAAAACTTTTTTCTAGAGTTGACCTGATTGTTCACAACACAGATGACAGAATTATATTTGGATCACTATGTCTTGCTTTTGCAACTATTTGTTGCAGGCAAAACAAAGAGGAATGGGTATAATTATGTCGACAAATGATCAGTTCATTGCTCTTTAATTTTTTTTAATCAGAAAGTTCAGCTGGCTAAAATCAAAATAGAATTTTTGCTGCCAACAATGGTTCCCATGTCGTTGTAGTAATAATTTTAGACTTCCATTTGCAAGCTTCAAATTTATTGTTTGTCTCATTGTTGTTAGCAAATGGAATTAAAATCCTGTCAACAAATCACTGTTCTTTTAGATATTTTCAATTTTGCAAGGATGGAAATTTAAATAAGATATTCACTGCCAATAACTAGGTCAAGAGGTACCTCAATTGTCGTACATGTAGTTGCTTGTCAGGTCTTGGCTTTATATTTTTGTTTTCCAAAAAAATATTACGTCAAAAATTGTTATCTATTAAATTTTCATAATGAGGAGCTTAAAGTTACACACAGACGAAATGAAATTAAAGCCTGGATGTAGCACATTGTGGATGAGGCTTCAGAAGTCATTAGACATGACACACATATGTAAATTTCTGAAAATAAAAAGAAAAACTGCAAAAAAAATAATATCTCGGGTAATATTAATACACTTCCTCTGATATTGGATTTGGAATTGAACATTGAAATATATATAAATTTTTAAGTTGGAAAGGAATTGAACAGTGGAATATTTGTAATGTGTTGCCTGGAGACAAATATTTTACTGTTCAATTCTTAGATATGGAACCAGAAAAATTGAAAATTTATACAGATTTTCATGTTCAAAGAATCAACAAGGAACAGTCTCTTTTCATACAGAATAGCTTGGCTCAGCATTTTTGATATTCTATTTTGACAACAGTTTGAAACCACACCAACTGGGACCTTGACTTTGTTGAAGCTTTGCTATGGATATCCATGATTTAGCAAATAAACATTCTGTATTCTGTTTGAATGTTCAAATGAAAACCATCAAAGGTAATTTTATAGACATAGCAATAAACTCTTTTTGGTATTGAGAGTAAAATGATCCTCCCTTTGACCATATATATAACACCAAACATGGAGGTTATCAACAAATATTTTTCATTCTAAACATTAAAATGCTTTTATTATGTCTTTACAGTGATGGTTGCAACTCAGGATGAAATGGAAGCTGCCAAAGTACCATTAGACAAAAGAGACTATTGTGCTCATTTATATATTAACTGGACAAAATGTCGTGATAGTGTTAATGTATGGCCAGGACATTTATTTGAATGTAAACACGAATGGCATGTGTATGACAAGTGTGAATTTGATGAGTAAGTATATCTGGTACTGGCTGTGTATCCATTCTTGCTTAGTTCCCAAACTCATTCTGCTAAATAAAAAGGTTCAGTAGGAATATTTTTAATGTTTGAAATTAGCATTAATTTGACTTTACAGCAAACTGAAACTGTCACGGAAAAATATAAAGACTTTTCTGTAGAAATGTCAAGGCATGAGGTTTGGTACCTGGCGAGAATGGGTACTCGGCCAGTATCTGTATGGTAGCTTAAGTTCTAGTTTACCAATACTTGTGCATCTCGTTGCAGAAAGTTTTAGTTATTAATCACCAATGGCATCTATTTGTTCACTGACAATTGTCAATATGTTGGTATCTGTTTGGTAACCAGAAAATACCCCATGGCATTTTTTTTGCTCACTGACACGTGTCAGTATAATGAGTTAGTATTGAAGGTATCTGCTTGGTAACCAGAAAGTCACCCATGGCATTTTTTTGCTCACTGACACGTGTCAGTATAATGAGTTAGTATTGCAGGTATCTGCTTGGTAACCAGATAGTCAGCCATGGCATATATTTCCTCATTGACATGTGTCAGTATGATGAGTTAGTATGGTTGGTATCTGTTTGGTAACCAGAAAGTCACCCGTGTCATTAATTTGTTCACAAACAAATGTCAGTATGATGAGTTAGTATGGTTGGTATCTGTTTGGTAACCAGAAAGTCACCTGTGTCATTAATTTGTCCACAAACAAATGTCAATATGATGAGTTAGTATTATGGGTATCTGTTTGTTAACCAGAAGGTCACCAGTGGCATATATTTGCTCTCTGACAAGTGTCGGCACCAAAGGCACTTGTTTCATTCAAAAATTGCAACCCTTACTCTCTTTGAAGAGCTGTTGGATATATGATCTGTTTACTATTAGACAAATTTTCAATTTCTCTTGCAAGGGTAATGGGACAAATTCATCAATTTGAAGACAATTTTTCACATGTTGCACTTTTAACTTGACAGCTCTGTGGTTAGTTCACTTCAAATTACTGCCCTGTGGTCGTAAAATTTCGTGATTGGTTTTCCAAATAGGGGTTAATGTAGAGGTCATCAATTTTCATGAATGGAAAACAGATAAAATTTCAAACATGTTTTGAGACAAACAGACTTTGGTTTGGTTAGATTTTATTTTTGTGCTTCAAAACTTATAAATATACATGTGGCTAAAATAAGAATTTTGCAAAAATACAGTATGAAGTACTGTTCTGTAAGAAGATCCCATAATCTATACTTTTTGGAGAAATTTAGATTTTTTTGTTCTAATTCTTAATCTGATTTAGAAAAAATGATGTCCATATTCATTGATTTGTTATATAGTTGTGATCTTTTTAGGTGTGTACATGTATTTTCCTTTTGTTTTATAGTTGTTAGAATGTGATATGATCTTTTTAGGTGTTGACATGTACATTTATTTTCCTTTTATTTCAGTTTTGTTTTAAGAATGAAGGAATATGAAAGGGAAAAGAGATTGCTGAAAAGAGCCAAGAGAATTAATGCTAGGAAGATGAAAGAAGAGATGGCAGCATGATAACATTTACATTTAGATTTATTTGTGTTAATATTAAAATTTATACAAAGATTTCGTGTTTTATAGAATTAATATAGCAGATGTATGGTTTGGGTAACTATCCAAGAGCACAATAAGTATCTTTAAAGCTTAAAATATTTCGGAAACTGGGGAATTATCGAAAAAGTGATTGTATTTTATATTTTGGTGTACCGGTAAGAACAATTTATTTTCAACCAATGATGTTAGGTTATATACGTTTTTGACCAATCAAAATATTTTTGTGTACACTCTACCCATAATGATTTAGTTTCTGGAACGGTGAATTGTCACAATTTGAGGTGAGGCTAAGCCATGTGATACTTTCCTGCTAACGGTAGTACAGGAGTTCAAAACTGTGCATCATTCTTGCACATCTGTTAAAAAACACAATTCACAATGGGAATATTGGCGAAATGATTTTCGATGTCTTATTAAAGTTAATTTTTATCAAATAGGACACTTTTATTGGGTAACCATTCAGAAAATTTAACCTTTTCAGAAAACTCCTGTTACATTAAGGGGAGATAATTTCTATAGAAATAACAGGAAAAAAATCATTTTTTTGCTATTATTTAAAAATAATTATGTTTGACCTCCAATTTTTTTTCTTGTTAATTGAAGACAAGCATACTAGCTGATCATTTACCAAATTTTGAAAAATTCTATCTGATGTAACTAAAATAAATTGAAAATTATGTTTAAATTAGCTATTATTCCAACCCAAAACCCAAATTATAGCTGATTTTTGGCGGGGTTGCATGGAGTGCAAATCAAGGTTATAGTATGGTGAATGACGGGCATGCGGCAAAAATGGGATACCCATTTTGTGAAATCAACTCCTCCTACAGATTTCAACCTAGATCTTTGAAACTTCACAGAATGTTTCTATATATTTTGAAGATGTGCACCTGACTTTATGGTATTATTATGAAATTTTTTCCTATTTTTCTTGACTTTGGAACTTAGTTATTTTTAGCTGACCTGACTCGAAGGGTCAGTGTGAGCTTTTGCCAGCACTTGGCGTCAGTCGTCCGTCGTATGTCCTTTAATTTTACCTTCGTCTGACAACTTTTCACATTTTCATCTTTTCCTCTTAAACCACTGAAGCAAATTAAACCAAAATTTACAGGAATGATGTACTAAAGGTCCTTTACAAAGATTGCTCATTTTGTTCTGATCTGATAAAAAACATGGCCTCTGGCACCGAACATAGTTTAACATAGGACCCTATGGGAAAATCAAATTTTCATCCTCCTCTGAAACCACTGAAGCAAATTCAACCAAACTTTACAGGAATGATGTACTGAAGGTCCTTTACAAAGATTGCTCATTTTGTTCTGATCCTATAAAAAACATGGGCGCATGTGCTGAACTTAGGTTCAACTTTGGACCCTTTGGGAAAAATCACATTTTCATCTTCTCCTCTGAAACCACTGAAGTAAATTCAACCAAACTTTACTGGAATGATGTATGGAAGGTCCTTTACTAAGATTGCTCATTTTGTTCCGATCCGATATAAAACATGGCCGCCAGTGCAGAACTTAGGTTTTACATAGGACCTATGGGAAAATCACATTTTCACCTTCTCCTCTGAAACCACTGAAGCAAATTCAACCAAACTTTATAGAAATGATGTACTAAAGGTCATTTACAAAGATTGCTCATTTCGTTCCGATCTGATAAAAAACATGGCCGCCAGCGTAGAACTTAGGTTTTACATTGGACCCTATGGGAAAATTCACATTTTAATCTTCTCCTCTGAAACTACTGAAGCAAATTCAACCAAACTTTACAGGAATAATTTACTAAAGGTCCTTAACAAAGATTGCTCATTTTGATCTGATCCGATAAAAAACATGGCGGCTGGCACCGAACATAATTTAACATTGGACCCTATCTTTACAGGAATGATGTACTAAAGGTCCTTTACAAAGATTGCTCATTTCGTTATGATCAGATAAAAAACATGGCCGCCAGTGCGGAACTTAGGTTTAACTTTGGACCCTATGGGAAAATCAAATTTTCATCTTCTCCTCTGAAACCACTGAAGCAAATTCAACCAAACTTTACAGGAATGATGTACTAAAGGTCCTTTAAAAAGATTGGTCATTTCATTCTGATCCAATAAAAAACATGGCAGCAAGCACGTAATTATAGTATAACTAATTGACTGTCGTGAATATCAATAAAAATGTCACAAGTGCCAAACAACGCAGAAGGATTAAACGAGTTGCTGTGCAACAAGTTTAATCCACTGCATTGATCGACAAGAGTGACATTTATATTGATATTCATGACGGTCAATTAGTTATGCTTTTTAGCTCACCTGGCCTAAAGGCCATGTGAGCTTTTGCCATCACTTGGCGTCCGTCGTCCGTCCGTCCGTCCGTACGTCCGTAAACTTTTCACATTTTGGCTATCTCCTCTGAAACCACTGAACCAATTTCAACGAAACTTTACAGGAATGATGTATGGAAGGTCCTTTACTTAGTTTGCCGAAACTTTTCCGATCCGCCAAAAAACATGGCCGCCAGCGCTGAACTTAGATTTAACATTGGACCCTATGGGAAAAAGTATATATTTGCTATCTCCTCTGAAGCTACTGAAGCAAATTGAACCAAACTTTACAGGAGTGATGTATGGAAGGTCCTTTACTTAGTTTGCCGAAATTTTTTCGATCCGTGAAAAAACATGGCCGCCAGCGCAGAACATAGTTTAACATGGGACTCTATGGGAAAAGCAAATATTTGCTATCTCCTCTGAAGTTACTGAAGCAAATGGAACCAAACCTTACAGAAATGATGTATGGAAGGTCTTTTACTTAGTTTGTTGAAATTTTTTCGATCCGTGAAAAAACATGGCCACCAGCGCAGAACATAGTTTAACATGGGACTCTATGGGAAAAGGAAATATTTGCTATCTCCTCTGAAGTTACTGAAGCAAATGGAACCAGACTTTACAGAAATGATGTATGGAAGGTCTTTTACTTAGTTTGCCAAAATTTTTTCGATCTGTGAAAAAACATGGCCGCCAGCGCAGAACATAGTTTAACATGGGACCCTATGGAAAAGGCAAATATTTGCTATCTCCTCTAAACTAACTGAAGCAAATGGAACCAAACTTTACAGGAATGATGTATGGAAGGTCCTTTACTTAGTTTGCCAAAATTTTTTTCAATCCGTGAAAAAACATGGCCGCCAGCGCAGAACATAGTTTAACATGGGACCCTATGGGAAAAGCATATATTTGCTATCTCCTCTGAAG
>MJUU01069958.1:0-28134 GCA_002080025.1 Modiolus philippinarum | reverse complement strand
GATAATTGGGTTACTCTGACCTACATTTTATGCTTCAATGACTTGGGTTAAAGTTTGCATTAATGTTCATGTATGAGGTAACCCTATGTGTTACATCAATCATCTGTGGATGCGTCTTCGAGAGTCTTGCAGCTTCAGATGATAATTGGGTCATTTGGACCTACATTTTACACTTGACTGACTTTGGTTAAAAGTTTCCATTAATGTTTATATCTGAGATACTACACGTTACACACAATGATCTTACCGTTCAGTGGATGTACCTACGACGTTCATCTTTACATCTTTAGATTATATAAAGGTTATTATTTCTTAACAGCGGGCGAGGGGATTAGCTGTCGTTTGCGACTGCTCCCACTTCTAGTTATTATATAGATTTTCTACTCAAAAACCCAGATTTTAGATGTAGATTATTTTTTTCATTTCAATACGCCAGTTGTTTATTTGACGACGACATTGAAGAGATATTGTGACGTTGCTTCATTAAGACATCATTCAGTGACTAGAAATCCTTTATTTTCACAGATGACAATATGACATTTATTTAACTGAGAAAACTCAATAAATCGCCGCTATCTATATAATAACATTGTTTACCATTGGACCCTAAGGGAAATCACATTTTTAGCTCACCTGACCCAAAGGGTCAGTGTGAGCTATTGCCATCACATGGCGTCCGTCGTCCGCTCGTCCTTCTGTTAACTTTTCACATATTCATCAACTCCTCTGAAACCACTGAAGCAAATTCAATCAAACTTTACAGGAATGATGAATGGAAGGTCCTTTACAAAGATTGCTCATTCCGTTCCGATCCGACAAAAAACATGGCCGCCAGCGCAGAACTTAGGTTTAACATAGGACCCTATGGGAAAAATCACATTTTCATCAACTCCTCTGAAATTTCTCAAGCAAATTCAACCAAACTTTACAGGATTGATGCACTGAAGGTCCTTTACAAAGATTGCTCATTTTTTTTGGATTAGACAAAAAACATGGCCGCCAGCACGGAACTTAGTTTAACATTGGCCCTATCGGAAATTCAAATTTTCAGCTTCTCTTCTGAAACCACTCAAGCAAATTCAACCATACTTTACAGGAATTATGTCTGGAAGGTCCTTTACAAAGATTATTCATTTCGTTCCGATCCAACAAAAAACATGGCCGCCAGCGCGGAACTTAGGTTTAACATAGGACCAAATGGGAAAAATCAACCTCTGAAACTGCTCAAGCAAATTCAACCAAACTTTACAGGATTGATGCACTTAAGGTCATTTACAAAGATTGCTCATTTTAATTGGATTCGACAAAAAACATGACCGCCAGCACGGAACTTAGTTTAACATTGGCCCTATGGGAAATTCACATTTTCATCTTCTCCTCTGAAACCACTCAAGTAAATTCAACCATACTTTACACGAATGATGAATGGAAGGTCCTTTACAAAGCTTGCTCATTTCGTTCCGATCCGACAAAAAACATGGCCGCCAGCGCGGAACTTGGGTTTAACATAGCACCCAATTGGAAAAATCACATTTTCATCAACTCCTCTGAAACTGCTCAAGCAAATTCAACCAAACTTTATAGGATTGATGCACTGAAGGTCCTTTGCAAAGATTGCTCATTTTAATCGGATTCGACAAAAACCATGGCCGCCAGCACGGAACTTAGTTTAACATTGGCCCTATGGGAAATTCACATTTTCATCTTCTCTGAAACCACTCAAGCAAATTCAACCAAACTTTACAGGAATGATGTATTGAAGGTCCTTTACAAAGATTGCTCGTTTCGTTCCGATCCGACAAAAAACATGGCTGCCAGCGCGGAACTTAGGTTTAACATAGGACCCTATATGAAAAATCACATTTTCATCAACTCTCCTGAAATTTCTCAAGCAAATTCAATCAAACTTTACTGAAGGTCCTTTACAAGGATTGCTCATTTAATTCGGATTCGACAAAAAACATGACCGCCAGCACGGATCTTAGTTTAACATTGGCCCTATGGGAAATTCACATTTTCATCTTCTCCTCTGAAACCATTCAAACAAATTCAACCATACTTAACAGGAATGATGTATGGAAGGTCCTTTACAAAGATTGCTCATTTCGTTCAGATCCGACAAAAAACATGGCCGCCAGCGCAGAACTTACTGGTTTAACATAGGACCATACTGAAGAATTAGCGACACTGATAACAGAATACCCGTGTCTTCTCACCCGGGGTGTCACCAATGTAATGATCGTCTGACTGACAAAGGAAATAACGGGAATTTTATGGGTGTCCTCGATTATTCTGTATTTTTCATTTTATTATAAATCTAAAATCTTATGAAGTGATACTTTCATTTGCTATATAGATTTATCTTTCTGGTGATATAAAAATAATTAATTTCAAGTTTTTCCTTCTGGTGTCTCCGATGTTTTGAAAATCGTGTTCAAAAATCGGCCTATTTTACAGTAATAGCCAACTAGAGAATATATAGCAAAAAAGAAAGGGTGGTGTTCGTTGAAAAATCGTAGCAAATTTAATATACATATGAAATACTATTAAGTGATACCATGAAATTTGTCTTTAAATTGCGCGTATTTTGATATAAGAAAATATTTTTTGAATCGAGGATTTCTGGTGTCTCCGGCAGTTTGAAAATGGATCAGTCTTCTAATACTGGCAAGTAAGTAACTGCCCTGTCATAGACTTTATAAACTTACTAGTAGTTTACTTATAATTGAAATTTGGTGGCTATTTCGATTGTATAAGGGATGGTATTATATTTATATATTTATTTTTTATTTCAATAAATAAAAAAGGTAAATACAGGATTTTTTTTATCTTATTGTTTATTGTTTTTATTGTTTAAAAAAATCGGAAAAAAGGTTTATATCGGAGTGAAATCAATTATGATGATTTTAAAGGTCACAATATTTGTATTTTTATATCACCAGAAAGATAAATCTATGCAGTAAATATTAGCGATGCTTTATATCGTTTCCATTAAAAAGAAAATAATTTTACAAATGTTATTCGATGTCCCCTTTTCGAATACACAAAACGGTTACAAATTTTCATCAATGGAGCAATACACACCTTTTTACCGAATGCATAAAACAGTTTGTTGTGTTGTTTTATTAATTTAAAAATAAAATGAAAATGGTAAAATGTAACTTTTGTTTTTATAAATATTCATTTTTATTATGTCATTTTACTAAATTACAACGGGATAGATAACAGCTATTTTTTTCACACTGGAGTTCGAATATTTACTCTTGCCAAAACTCGTGCTGTGATGTCGTGTTATCTTTCTCATCCGTGTTTTTAATAAAGGATTTAACAAAATATGATATTAAAGTTTTACTTTTAATCGGTCTTGGATGTAAAATGGGTAAAAAAGGGGGGATGCATTTTTGTAATTGGCTTCATTGCTTAGTACGAATTATAAACTTATTGTAAGGTTTATTGCTCATCAGTGAAGGCCTTACGGAGAACGACAATAAAAGCGTTGTTCCGTTGCGGATGTAATCCATTTATTCATTTGGGGTTTTTGTGTAGTATGAAATGGGTACATTTACTCCATTTTCCATTATTTATCATTTAACTTTATAGTTTTGGCACCAGAGAGTTTCACAATCTACCTTTAGAATGTTAATGTTTTTTTCTGGTTACCAAACCAAGTAAGTTGATGGAGTCAACCCTTGTTTGTTTGGTACGCGTTTGCCGTTCTTCTTTTGACAAATTTGGGTTCATACCCGCCTTAAGTTTTCTAAACTATTTTTCCCCGTCCAGAGTACCACGCTTCATATCGTGATTGTAACAAAGTATACTTGTGACTCTTATATCATGAGTACAGGTCTTTGGCTTGAAACTCGAATAAATCATCAGTGATAAACTAAGCAATACAAAAGTAGACGAAAACCAATTATAGCGTCTAAAAAGTCAATTAATTGTTTGACTTCAAGATGTTGAACGACAATATATAAAAGCATCTTACAGTTGTGGTTGTTGTCAAGCATTTGAATTTCGTCCCATACTCATTTGCTCTTTCCTTTTATTTTGCCTTAGTCGGTTTAAGTCTCTCACTTTTTGTAACCCTTTTAAACATTGAGCAAAAACAAAAGCAAAACAAACAAAAAAAAGAAAAAAAATCACACAAACTAAATGACCACCATTCTGAACACGAAAACTTTTGATATTACAGAAATCCCTCAGTGTTAAGTATCAAAACATGGCTTGACTTCGAAAATGTGTAGTGACAAACCGGTTTCTTCTACATTTTATCCGGTCATCGTTTATGCGCATATGCAGAAAATAAATCATTAACAGGAACTTCGGTTTTTTTGTTATTTACACATAAATAATTACGAATTCGTGAGATTCACATTTATTATTTCACCTTCATAGTAAATATATAAGACAAATCAGCAAAAATTATCATTCAGTATTCAAATGCATCTATATACAGATAATAAATTGATCTATACCATGATAATAACTATATGTGAAAAAGTCCGGGAAAGATGTATTTTGTTGAGTATTTTGCAACATACGAAGGATATAATGCTGAACGTGTTGAATATTTATTACAATTTTTTTTTGCATAAAAAATACTTTCTATGTCGACTTCAAAAACCAAAATACGATGAAGACACCGGATAATTCAACATTTTCTACATAGCTGGTTGGACTCTGAATATCCTAGCTTCATGGTATAGTATGACAATGATATTAGAAAAAAAAACTGACGTGAGTACTTGATTCCCGCAGAGTCAATTAATTAGCATTAATTAAAACGCCTACTTATCAGCGCGACATCTATATAGCAAGAATTTACACGAGGTATCTTTTCTTTTCGTCTGGTTACTGATAACATTCAATTATCGGGGAACAGTACTAAAATGTGTGTAAGGGTTATCGCGCCTCGATTTGTCGCTCATTCTTGAACATGCCAATGGGAAAAATCACATTTTCATCAACTCCTCTGAAACTGCTCAAGCAAATTCAACTAAACTTTACAGGATTGATGCACTGAAGGTCATTTACAAAGATTGCTCATTTTAATCGGATTCGACAAGAAACATGGCCGCCAGCACGGAACTTAGTTTAACATTGGCCCTATGGGAAATTCACATTTTCATCTTCTCTGAAACCACTCAAGCAAATTCAACCAAACTTTACAGGATTGATGTATGGAAGGTCCTTTACAAAGATTGCTCATTTCGTTCTGATCCCATAAAAAACATGGCTGCCAGCGCAGAACTTAGGTTTAACATGGGACCCTATGGGAAAAATCACATTTTCATCAACTCCTCTGATATTGTTGAAGCAAATTCAACCAAACTTTACAGAATTAGTGCTCTAAAGGTCCTTAACAAAGTTTGCTCATTTCATTCCGATTCGTAAAAAAAAACATGGCCGCCAGCACGGAACATAGTTTAACATTGGACTCTATGGGAAAATTCTTATTTTCTTTTTCTCCTCTGAAACCGCTAAAGCAAATTCAACCAAACTTTACAGGAATGATGTACTAAAGGTCCTTAACAAAGATTTCTTATTTCATTCCAACCAAAAAAAAACATGGCCGCCAGCACAGAACATAGTTTATTTTGGCCGGGGAAATTCACATAAAAACATGGCCACCATTCAGAACATCAAACCCTGCTGTTCAGCATTTTGTCAGGTGAGCGATACAGGCTCAGTGTCTGAGCCTCTAGTTCATCTTCTCCTCTGAAACTACTGAAGCAAATTCAATCAAACTTTACAGAAATGATATACGAAAGGTCTTTTACAAAGATTGCTCATTTAGTTTTTGTTTCAATAAAAATCATGGCCACAAGCATGCAACATTATATATATATGGTTAACATTGAACCCTATGGGAAAATCACACTTTCAGCTTCTCCTCTGAAACCACTGAGGCAAATTCAACCAAAAAGCAAGTTGAACTAAATGTATAGAAGGTCCTTTGCAAAAATTACTCATTTCAATAGGTGCCAATGGATGACATAGCTATACATTAGACCCCATTGTTATAAAACATAATTTTTGGTTATGTATGGCATGGTAGCATTTTGTCAGGAGAGCGATACAGGCTCAGTCTCTGAGCCTCTAGTTTACTTGATAGTTTCAACATATTCTATACATGGACCCATAAAGGAATCTATAAAACAACACCTTATAGCTAGAAGCACCAAAATGCAACCCGGCCATTTGAGTCTTTGATCCATTTCAAAGTTTATACAGCCTGTGACCCCAGATTTTTATTTTATTTCTTGTATGCTCTAAGAACATAATGGGTAAATTATGAAAATGTCAGAAATTTCTATCTCACAGATTTTAGACCCAGTCCTACCTTAACTTATTATCCCCTCACCAAACAGAGTTAAGGAGGGTTTATAGCAGTTGTCTGTTCATCTGTCTATTGTTTAGCTTTAAACCATGTATTATACTGGGTTAATCTTTTGTCCATAGATGCATTTGAGATAGTACTTGGAGTTGATGTATAAATTTGATGGATTTGATCATCATTTCATGCATAATTGTCTTGGTTCAAGTTTTTGTAAGAATCCAGATCTCAGACACTACAACTCTTAGAGCAATAATATTATGACCAGAGATGCATCTTGTATTGTCATGAAGCCCCAGATAAAAATTTGTCACCTTGACCCACATTTATTCATGATCGATTTAGGTAAAGTTTTGTAAGAGTCCAGATCACTTAGAGGAAAAATATTTAGTCTACATAGATGTGTTTTGCATAGTAAAAGCGTCCTATATAACTGTTAGAAATTTGTAAGATATTGACAGTGATCCCTACACATATCCTTGACATATAATTTCGTAAGTTTTTTAAATCAAATTATCAAGAGTCACTTTTTGTGTTAAAAGAATTCAAGGATATATGGATGGAATAGATAGAATACCAAAATAGAAGTGGCCTTTGAGACTTTCAGGAAATTCACCAAAACAGACATCAAAAATTTTTGAAATCTAATTAGTGATAAATGTTTTGTTCTTATAGAAAAAATAATCTAAAATAATGTTCTATTTGGAATTCCAAAAAAAATTATTGGTCTTTGAGACATTCAGGATATTAAGCAAAATGGAATATCATTTTAGAATTCTAAGTGTTCAGAATTTTTTTTTGCCAAACACTTGCCAAAATATAAGATTATATGCTGAAGATTTCAGTAAAATTCAGTAAGCACATATACAAACTTTATGCAGCAGTTTTGCAACAAAATTAAATCCATCAACCCAAAAATTAAGGAGGAACTCTTCTTACTTGCCACATGTGTCAAAATCTGCATCTTAGAGTGCCTTGTTTGCACCAAAAATAGATATAAATATTCTTGAAAGCTTATTGCACATATTCATACTATATGTAACAATTCGACAACAAAATCAAAAACATCGTGTTTCAAATGTTTCAAAATTGGGCCTATTGAATGCACCAAGATTGGATATCAAAAATTTTATAGCAGATCTACAGTCATATATAATACAACAATTCTGCAATAAACTTGATACCTTGAATCCCAAAATGTAGAAGTTGTTTGCATCACAAAAAAGTGTAATAGACCAGGCCAAAGGCAATAACCCTGAACATTAATTCGAAAATGTGGCGATAATCAAGTCACATTGACTATTCACATTTGAGTTTAACTTGTAGAGGAGGTATGTTTTGTCAGTAGATGCATCTGCAGTAGGTAAAAACCCTCTTCTTGACCTACATTTCACGCATGAGTGGCTGACTTAAGTTAGAAATAAAGTTCAGATCAAAAATATTTACGGTGTTTTTAGGAATAAAATTATGTTGGTAGATGCTTCCTGGATAGTCGTGTTGTTCCAGATTAAAATTAGGTCACTTTGACTTGCAAATATGATTTACATATCGTATAAAAGTTGCTCAGAGCCCAAAGTTTGTGACACAGTTTATATATTGAATAGTAAAATTCTGTTCAAGGCCAATAATACTACATACACAGACGAGCATGGGGATTAGCTGTTGTTTCCTTCTCTTGATTTAATTTGCAATAGCAGTCGACCAGGACTATACACACGGTATGCCATTACTAACATCAAGTTTTAACATTTAAGATTATTCAAAATTAGGTGAAAATTTGACAAATTCTTCAATAGAAAGACATATATGTGGTGACATTTTATCTTGTTAACCTTTTTACATGTTTGCTATCACCTTAAAGACTCAAAGGCCACTTATTATTTTTTTGGAAAAATGCATTTCATTGGAAAATTTATTTTAAATCATGAAATCTACAAAGATTGGAACCCCACGAACAATAGTACTTTCACAGTATTTTGATATTATTCGACTTTAAAAGATTTTTAGGATGCAACTCCTCAGGGACTCCTAGATTTTTTTTCAGGATCGTTACTATCATAACTAGAGGCTCAGAGACTGAGCCTGTATCGCTCACCTGACAAAACGCTTCTATGCCATGCATGACCAAACACGATCAAGTTTTTACCAATGGGGTAGGGTGTAAATTAGCACCCGTGTGTATTGTCTGATCCTATTGAAATGAGTAATTTTTGCAAAGGATCTTCTCTACATTAAGTATAATTTGCTTTAATTGTTTTGAGAGAAGATGATGAAAAGGATGGTTTTCTCATACTGGGCTCTAATGATAAACTATGTTCCGTGCTGGCAACCATGTTTTCTATTGGATTGTAACGAAATGAGCAATCTTTGTTAAGGACCTTCTTTTCATCCTTCCTGTAAAGTTTGGTTGAATTTGCTTCTGCAGTTTCAAAGGAAAAGATGTAAATGTGATTTTTCCCAAAGGGTCCAATGTTAAACCTAAGTTCCACACTGGCGGCCATGTTTTATTGGACCAGAACGAAATGAGCAATCGTTGTAAAGGACCTTCCATTCATCATTCCTGTAAAGTTTGGCTGAATTTACTTCAGTGGTTTCAGAGGAGTAGATGAAAATGTTTTTCCCCTAGGGTCCTATATTAAACCATGTTCCGTGCTGGCGGCCATGTTTTTCGTCGGATCGGAACGAAATGAGCGATCTTTCTTAAGGACCTAAAGTACATCATTCCTGTAAAGTTTGGTTCAATTCGCTTCAGCCTTTTCGGAGCAGAGGATGAAAATTTGATTTTTCCCATAGGGTTCAATGTTAACCTAAGTTCCTCGCTGGTTACCATGTTTTTTATCGGATCGGAACAAAATGAGCAATCTTTGTCAAGGACCTTCCATACATCATTCCTGTAAAGTTTGGTTGAATTTGCTTCAGTGGTTTCAGAGGAGTAGATGAAAATGTGATTTTCCCATAGGGTCCTATGTTAAACCATGTTCCGTGCTGTTGGCCATGTTTTTCGTTGGATCGGAACGAAATGAGCCATCTTTGTTAAGGACATTAAATACGTCATTCCTGTAAAGTTTGGTTGAATTTGCTTCAGTGGTTTCAGAAGAGAAGATGAAAATGTGATTTTCCCATAGGGTCCAATGTTAAACCTAAGTTCTGCGCTGGAGGCCGTGTTTTTCATCGGATTGGAATGAAATGAGCAATCTTTGTAAAATACCTTCCATGCACCATTCCTGTAAAGTTTGATTGAATTTGCTTCAGTGGTTTCAGAGGAGTAGATGAAAATGTGATTTTCCCATAGGGTCCTATGTTAAACCAAGTTCCATGCTTGCGGCCATGTTTTTCGTCGGATCGTAAGGAAATGAGCCATCTTTGTTAAGGATCTTAAGTACATCATTCCCGTAAAGTTTGGTTCAATTTGCTTCAGCCTTTTCAGAGCAGAAGATGAAAATGTGATTTTTCCCATAGGGTTCAATGTTAAACCTAAGTTCTGCGCTGGCGACCATGTTTTTTATCGGATCGGAACGAAATGAGCAATCTTTGTAAAGGACCCTCCATACATCATTCCTGTAAAGTTTGGTTGAATTTGCTTCAGTGGTTTCAGAGGACAGACGGACGGACGACGGACGCCAAGTGATGGCAATAGCTCACACTGACCCTTCGGGTCAGGTTAGCTAAAAAGTGCTGGATCATATTGCACCATCCGGTTATGATTCAATACACTTTGATACAGTAGTAATCTTGCCTTATAGAATTATCAATGTACCAAAATTTTCTTTGTCACATTTATTTTTCCCATAATTTAGGAAAATTGTTGAAATTCATAAGGTTAGACAATGTTAGTCACCAACCCAGTAGTCAGTAAAAGCAAAGGAGTATCTATATACTTTGAACAAAGCTCAATCCTTAGCTATTTTAGCTCGGTGTGAGCTATTGCCATCACTTGGCGTCTGTCGTCCGTCCGTTAAACTTAATATTTTTATCTTCTCCTCTGAAACTACTGAAGCAAATTCAACAAAACTTTACAGGAATGATGTTTGGAAGGTCCTTTACAAAGATTGCATACTTCGTTCCGATCCGATAAAAACATGACCGCCAGTGCAGAACTTAGGTTTAACATAGGACCCTATGGGAAAATCACATTTTTATCTTCTTTTCTTAAACCGCTGAAGCAAATTCAACCAAAATTTACAGAAATGATGTGTGGAAGGTCCTATACAAAGATTGCTAATTTTATTCCGATCCGATAAAAAACATTGCCGCCAGCGCAGAACATAGTTTAACATTGGACCCTATTGGAAAATCACATTTTCATCTTCTCCGAATCCACTGAAGCAAATTCAACAAAACTTTACATTAATGATGTGTGGAAGTTCCTCTACAAAGATTGCTCATTTTATTTCGATCCGATAAAAAACACGACCGCTGTGGCATTATTTTGGGTCCGGGTCCACTACGGGTCCGGCCGGATACAAAATGTTAACATTCTGTATCCGCCTTCCCCCTATAATTTTGGGTCCGGGGTCAGTTATTTTCTGTGAAATTAGAATTTAGCTGAAAAAGGTGTTTTGACAACTATTTCAAATCAAATTGACGACATAATTGACTGTTTCAAAGAGGGGTTTCAATATTTCGTGTATCCACAGCCCGAGCACGAGACAGTTTTCCCGATCTTGAAAATAAAACACATAAATAACTTCCTAATTTTACGATGTTTTCAAAAATTATTAGCTTTGTTTAAAGTAATTTGGTATTTATTTACATTATTTCGATAATTTAATTAACTTATGTATTTTATAATAATAAATTTATGAAAAACTATCGCAAACTCGGTCTCTGAAGGGAAATAACTCTTGTTTAAATTTACCTGGATAAAGGTACTCCAACGAAAAAATTGAATATTCGAATTGAGTGAATATAACGGTGCAAAAAGATAGCTATCTGCTTTAATATTAGACATTAAACTTTTAATCTCCAAAAAATCAAGATTAAGGATAAATTAATTACATCTTCGCATTTACCAGTTCTATAAGAGCTAAGGAGAAACTGGTTCAAAAATTATTTGGAGTGACGAAGCTTTGACCACTATTTACGAATATTCGAGAAAACTGCAAAAACACGTAAAAGTTAAAATTGCCGTGCACCTACGTGCATTCATCAATCTATTTGAAACTTTGTATTAAAAAAGTGTAGGTTGTTATTTAAATACAACACTTCACGTGCGTCTTCATGTACTATGTCATCATTGTGTATATGTGCATTGAAAATTGAAAATTGATAAATCATCAAAATGTGCTTAAAAAATTCTTCGTTGGAGTACCTACACTATCCAGAATGAAATTTTATGATCAAAATTCACTTCATTATTTTATTCATTCAAGAATATTTATTTATTTGTTCAATGTTGTTTGATTCTTTTCTATGTATACATGTATTAATTATTTTTTTTTCTTTCTTATTGATATTAGTGAACGCGTATTAACATTATTGCGTTTTTATAACTATTTAATTGTTATTACCTTAATCGTATTTATTTTATTTGTCTATTTATTTTTTATTATTATTTATTGGTCTATTTTTATTATTACCTATTGGTCTGTTATTATTATTATTATTATTATTATTATTATTTATTTGTCTAATCATTTGGCTAAGTCTTTGGGCTACATGTAGCTAATTCTCTCAGTGACATACCACAGAATTGCGGACACACTTATGTAACTTATCTTATCAGCACCCGTGTTGGGCAATCTTATTGACGATTTCAAATTTACATAAGTTTACACGGGAAAATTTGGGGTACCTTAACATTTTTAGTAATAGCATGTCT
The DNA here is from genome assembly GCA_002080025.1 of Modiolus philippinarum. NCBI lineage: Eukaryota > Metazoa > Mollusca > Bivalvia > Mytilida > Modiolidae > Modiolus > Modiolus philippinarum. The sequence continues at coordinate 15,976 of MJUU01069958.1, read as the reverse complement.
ATTTCAAAAACAAAGATAAAATTGCCACGTCAGGTTAAATAGGAAACAATTTTTGAAATCCAATCTATAATTTTTTTTCTAAACTAAACAAATTATTTTCGTATGGTTGCTAGGTAGATTTCCAAAAATACTTGTCTTTGAGATTTTCAGGAAATTTACCAAAATTGGAAAAATTTTTTGGAATCCTAAGTTTTCAGAATTTCGTTTTATACCAAACACTTGTCAGAATATATGATTATAGGCCAAATTTTCAAAAAAAATATGTGTCTGACATTTTCAGGAAATTTACTAAAGTTGGAACCGGAATCAAAATTCCAAAAATTTATTGCTCATCTACATACTATATGCAACATTTTTGCAATGAAATAAAAAAACCAAATCCAAAAAATATAGAAAGAGTTCGCATCACTTGTCACATGTTCGAAAATCCACATCTTGGGCCTTTGTCAAAATCGACATCTTGTGGTGTCGTGTTTGCACCAAGATAAAGATAAAAAAAATCCGAAAGCTTATTGCGCATCTACAAACTACATACAACAATTCTACAGCAAAATTAATTCCCTAAATCCAAAAACTGTAAGAGGAGTTCTTGTCACATGCAACATGTGTCAAAATCGAAATCTTGGGCCTCTTGTTTACACCAACAATAATACCAAAGTCCGAAAGCTTATTGGGCATCCGAAGCATATGTGCAACAATTCAATAACAAAATTAAAATCCTAATTCCGAAAAAAAGTCACGTCACATCCTGAAGGACAGACGAGGGCGAAAACAATATCCCCGAACTTTCTTCAGAAAGTGCGGGGATAAAATAGCGAAAAATATCCAAGCTGTTCAACTCCCGATAATACAACTTATGAAATATATCATTATATTTTTAAAATGTTTCATTTGTTGTTATTATTTAGGTACGAATTGTACTTAGATATGATAAAACACATCACCCATTTACAAAATTATTGTTTGTTTTGAATAAAAATTAACAAGGTTTACATAACTCTCAGACAAAACTAATTACTAAATTACGTTTGCAATCATTCTAAAAACATTCCGCAGGAATGTAGATCATTTTTAACGTAATTAGATCTAATTGTGCGTTTAGTTTATGACTTCATTTATGGGATATTTTACCATAGACATGTCAGTAATGCTACTATTTTATACCGGATGAGTCATTTAAGCCAAAACGTTTGCTGTTTTGGACTTGACAAAATTATTTTCATATAAGCCAGTAATATCTTACTTTTACAAGCCTTTAATTTATTATTTTTTGACCCGGACCCAAAATGTTAACATTCTGTATCCGGCCGGATACATAAACTGGGCGGACCCAAACTTATACGGGCGGATACAGAATAATAGATACCTGGACCCAAAATGTTAACATTCTGTATCTGGCCGGATACGTAAATTGGGCGGACCCAAAATTATACGACACCGCCAGTGCAGAACATAGTTTAACATAGGACCCTATGGGAAAATCACATTTTCATCTTCTCCCCCAGAAACTGCTGAAACAAATTCAACCAAACTGTACAGGAATGATGCAATAAAGGTCATTTACAATGATTCCCCATTTCATTCTGATTAGATAAAGAACATGACCGCCAGCACAGGACATAGTTAAACATTGGACCCTATAGGAAAATCACATTTTCATCTTCTCCTCTGAAACCACTGAAGCAAATTCAACCAATCTTTACAGGAATGATGTGCTATAGGTCCTTTACAAAAATTGCTCATTTCATTCTGATCCGATCAAGAACGTGGCCACCAGCGCAGAGCTTGTATATAACATAGGACTCTATGGAAAAAATCACATTTTTTTTCTAGTCTGAAACCGCTGAAGCAAATTCAACAAAACTTTACAGGAATGATGATTAAAGGTCATTTACTAAGATTGCTCATTTCCTAGCGATCCGATTAAAAGATATGGCCACAGTGCAGAACTTAGGTTTAACATAGGACCCTATTGGAAAAATTACATTTTCATCTTCTCTTCTTAAACCGCTGGAGCAAATTCAACAAAACTTTACAGGATGATGTTTTGAAGGTCCTTAACAAAGAGTGCTCATTTTGTTCCGATCTGATAAAAAACATGGCCGATAGCGCTGAACATAGTTTAAAATTGTACCCTATGGGAAAATCACATTTTCTACTTCTATTCTGAAACCACTGCAGCAAATTCAAACTAGCTTAACAGGAATGGAAGGTCCTTTATTAAGATTTCTTATTTTGTTCTGATCTGATAATAAATAAGACCACCAGCACAGAACATATAAAACATAGGACCCTGTGGGATAGACGTTACTTTCATCACCTGCTGTAAGCATTTGTCAGGTGAGCGATTCAGGCTCAGTGTCTGACCTCTTTTTTTGTCTAGCCTGCAACAAAAGTAGCAAAAGAAAGACATACTTAGGCATGTATGTTGGTAGCAATGGTGGCAGCGGCTAAAACAATCTAATTAAAATTAGATCTACAAATCGTTCCCTAGAGTCACTGCATGGTAGATCTAACAACATCCCATTTTACTTTCTGTTCTGTGACCTTTGACACCAACCAATCAGAATCCAGTCTTCATGATTTTGAAGACATTTAACTTTATGATAAAAGCCGAGGATTTCGAATGAATCACCGAAACCGAAAGTAAAATCGGATGTTAGATCTACCATGCAGTGACTATAGGGAACAATTTGTAGATCTAATTTTAATTAAATTGCGGCTAAAACTCAATATATTTTTCGAATCAGTTGATACAGGAACATATTATTTGGTCCATGGATAACTTGCATTAAAGACTTTCTGGTTGACACAACATCATTTGACATTGACCTATATTACACGGTCCAGTGCACAGGTTAGGTTTTTAGCTCGCCTCAACGAAGTTGAGATGGGCTATTGAAGAATCCATGCGTCCGCGTATGCATTTGGGTGTATATCTTGGTTACTATGCAGGGTAGGATCATCAAACTTTGCATGCAGGTGCATCTTGGGTTGACTCACATCCTCCAAGAGGCCACTTTGACCTATTTTCCGCTTGAATGGTTTGCATTCAATTTTACATCCAAGTTAATATCTCAGTAACTGTTAGTAGTATGATCATGTTACCTTGCATAGATGGTAGATCAGCATCCAGGCAAAATAAGGTCACTTTGTCACACATTTTCCTCTTGAGTGACTAACATTCAAGTTTACGTTCGAGTTAAGATCTCAGTTACTGTACATGGTAGGATCATGTACTATGCACATGCATGCATCTCTGATGGTAGGCCAGCATCAAGTCAAAATTATGTCACTGGTCCATATTTCCCACTTGAATTACTTACATTAAAGTTTACGTCTGAATTCAGATCTCAATCACTGTACATTGTAAGATTATGTTACCTTGCAAATGCATGCATCTGAGATGGTTGGTCAACATCCAGGCAAAATTAGGTTCTATTGGCCTACATTTTTGGCTTGAGTGACTTGCATTCAAGTTTATATCAGAGTTCAAATTTCAGTCACTGTACATGGTAGGATAATGAAACATTGCACATGCAAGCATTTCTGATCGTAGGTCAGTATCCAGGCAAAATTAGGTCACTTTGACCTTCATTTTCCGCTTGAATGACTTACATTCAAGTTGCCCGAGTTCAGATCCCAGTCACTACATGGCATGATCATGTAGCTTTGCGCATGCATACATCTCTGATTGTAAGTCAGCAGCCAGACAAAAATAGGTAACTATGACCCACATTTTCCGCTTGAGTGACTTGTGTAACATTATAGTGTGTCCATCATGAAATGCTGTCCGCCTTTACAATTGTTATCTATGATGAAGTCCGAGGAAAGAGTAAAACGCATGATGAACATGAAACATTGTCCTCTTTGATTTTCCATTGAAATGTATAACAGGAAGGACACTTTTTCACAGTTCACTATTTTGCCTTACACTTGCACGCGAATTTAGGTCCGAGTTCATAGCTTAGTAACGGTATAAAGTAGAACGATTTTACCATGTTTATACATTTATTTCAACTGATAGGTCATCTTCGCTGACAAAACAAGGTCACTGACCATGTGCCATAACGAGGCGAACTTTGTAATCGTTGATTACCTATGTTTGTAATTAGGCCTGATTCTCAATAATTGCAAGAAGTAAGTCAAAAATATTTAGGATATAGCTTGGTCTTGGTTGATACTTGACAAACTTTTGACCTACACTTCAATTTCACGGTTCAGTGTCCAGGTTCAGTTTTATGCCATTATGTCTATTTCTCTAAAACTACAAAGGGTAAGTCAATGATATTTGGTATATAGCTTTGTCTTTGTACAGTCATCCATAAGATGACTTTTGACCTTGACCTCAATTTCAGTACCTTTACCTATATATTGACAACTCCGGACAGTTAAAGTCCAAACTTTGATGATTTTTGGGGTATTTGTTAGTAAAACACCAGGATATTCATTGAAAAATACATGATTGTCAAATGTTTAACAAAAAGTGGTTCCAACCCCCCGGAACCTATCTCCTTTGGATTCACCAGTGCTGTCTTTGGTGATCAGTAAGTGTGTGCACAAGTTTGTTTTTTATCCGATGGAGGGAACTGAAGTATCAATTTTAGCATCCTCCAACGGATCAAAATATAAATTGCTTACTTATCATACAAGACAGATCCCTATCTATTTCGGTGTTGGTACCTTGAAGATCAATTTTGCAGTTGCATTAAATAGACTTAAATTTTAAGAAATTTTGGTTTCCTGGTGATATCTTGAGTATCATCCATCGGAGTAAATATACTTTATTATCACACCGGACAGAACCCTTTTGAATTCAGAGTTGGTATGCCCAATGTCAAAGTCCCATTGATTAAAATTTTGACTAAAATTTTGAAAGAATTTTGGTTGCTAGATACTAACTTGAGTATCCTCCACTGGATTAAAACCAAACTTGGTCACATGCTTACTTATCTCTCAAAACAGAACCCTATCAATTTAGGGGTTGTTACCTTCGCCGATTTAAGGTTGCAAGGGTTAAAAATAGATGATTTCAAATAAGATTGATTTTCTGATGCATTTGTAATTATGTGGGAACTCTGCATTAGGTCAAAACCAAACCTGTTGCAATGCTTTAATCAATTATCACAATAGACAAATCCTATTTGATATTCATTTAATATATATATTGTGCATACTGGTAGTTATGCCCCTTAATGATGTAGGGGTTTCTTTTTCGAGGAAACCGGGGTATCAATGTCCACTGGACAAATCCTTCCATTTTCAGTTCGCCTCAACGAAGTTGAGGGGACTACTGGAGTACCCTCGAAGTCCGCTTCCGCATTTGGGTATATATCTTGGGAACTATGATGGATAGGGTCATCAATTTTTAAATGCACGTGCATCTCAGGTTGTCTCTCAGCCCCCAAGTCTCTCTGACCTATATTTCACACTTGATTACCTTACATTTAATCTTAGGTCCAAGTTCATATCTCATTACTGTACATAGTAGGACCATCTAACCCGTCTTGGGCGGAAGTCAGCATCCAAGCAAAATTAGGTCACTTTGTTCTACATTTTCTGCATCATTGACTTTACATTCAAGTTTACTTCCAAAGTAACATCTCACTCAGTTTACATGGTAAGATAATCTTACTTTGCATGTGTATAATGAATGAAAGGATATGGCGTAATGCACACTCTACAAATACATGGTAAAAACAAGCAAAGCAACAACGCTTTTATTGTTCTTTTTCAACTTGAAGTCGCCATGAGGCCTTCAACAATGAGCTTTGCACATACCTCATAGTAAGTCCAAGACGGCTCCTAGCACTGGTTTGAGCGGAACTCTTTGCTAAATGTCGAACAACGCTACATCCATGTCTTTGCTGGTCATGGATACGGAATTGTCAACAAACAAATTAAACTGGCAAAGTGCTCCTACAACCACTGTCATCCGTTCCCCGACAAAAGCAGTAGTGTCATAACCTAGTCGACGATTACAATATATAGACAAACACAGGGCACTCATCAAGTCAATGGTAAGAAAACTTGGCATTATAAATTAGTGAGATGTGGGCACTTTAAACAGGTGGAAATTTGGAAATTACAAAAATAAATGCAAAAATCATGCATCTTTGGAGGTAGGTCAACATAAAGACAAATTAAATTACCATGACATTCAATTTCAAGTATACCTGTGAGTTCATATCTCAGTTACTGTACATGGTTATATCATCTAATCTTGCATGTGTATGCATAATACTGTATTATATGGGAGAAGACTTCATAAGCTGGATAAGCTTGTGTCCTATCCCTTTTGTTCAATGAGCAAATAAAATTGTTATAAACTAAAACTATGGCAGAAGGTCAGCATTAAAGACAAGATTAGGTCACCTTGACCTAATTTTCGGCATCATTGACTATTTTAAAGCTTACTTTCCAGTTCATTTCTCGGTCACTGTACATGTTAGGATCATCTAACTTTGCATGTGCATGCATCTATAGCAGTAGATTAGCATCCAGTCAAACTTGGGCCACTTTGACCTACATTTTCCGACTCAATTCTATTCAAGTTTATGTGGAAGTTCATATCTCAGTTAATGTATATGGTAGGATTATGCATGCATCTTGGATGGTATATCAGCATCCAGTCCAAAATTGATCGACTTACACTCAAGTTTTTGAAAGAGTTCATATATCAGTCAAGGCACATTGTAGGATCATCAAACTTTGCATATGCATGCACCTTAGATGGTACTTCACTATCCCGGCAGTTATACCATTTGGCCTACATTTTCCGCTTTATCAATTTATATTTAATTTAACATCATTATTCAGTTTTCGCCTACTGTATGTTAATGTTAACTTAAATATGCATCCATCTTTGATGATAAGCAGCATCAAGGCAAAGTTATATTATTGTGACAATATGCCACAACGTGGCGAACTTTGTAATACTTGATTTCCTGTCTTTTTTTTTTATAAGATCTGTTTCTCCATGACTCATGCAATAGTATTTAGTATGATTTCTCTTTAGTAGTACATGACAGTCTGTCATTTTACTTTTGATCCTGACCTCAGTGTCTTGGTCTAGTGAACAATGTTAAGATTAGATCAGTTTCTTAATAACTGGAAGTTGAAGGTCAATAATAGTTTGGTATGAATATTGCTGTTGTATAGTATAAGACGGTCTGCTGTGAGTATCGGCCTGGAATTCAATTTCATGATTTTATGTCCTGATCAGATGGGTTTCTCAAGAAGTATTTAAGCAATGATATTCAGTATATTGGCCTATCTTGAGAAGCACATGACTGTCTTTTTATGTCTTTAAGCTTGACCTCAATTTCATCGTGCAGTGTTCACAATAAGTTTTTTTCCTGATTATTTAAGGTTCAGTACAAGCAATAATATACTTTTGTACGTATATTGGTATCTGCCATATGGCTTTTTACCTGGACCTTTATTTTTAAGCATGTGTGGTTACAAAAAGTTTTCAGTAACCGGAGGTGGATAGTTAATGATATCTGGTAATTAGGTTTACATCGAACAGTACCATGATATTCTATCATATGGTCTCAAGTGATAAATTGTTTGGTGAATAGATAAGTTTCTCACGTATTTCAAGTGGTATGCCCAGTGTAGACGTTCAGGACATCTATACATGTTCTATTTAGATCTAATCTGTTATTTGCTCTCTGTTAGCTTTAACACATATTTCGGAATTTCAAATGATTTGATGTGATCTGCACTGAAGGGACCTAAGTTGTATAAATGGCCGACTGCAGAAACTAAATTCACCGTAACATTGGTATTTTGTTATTAAATACTGCCAAAGTCTCTACTAGTGGACTAAAAGTCTTCGATGGTATTCATACACCCAGTAGTCCGTACTGTTTTGCTGGCCTAAAACCGATTTTAGTCCGAAACTCGAATAACTTCATTTTAGAATATTCCGTTTGAAACAAAGGAGTATCTCATTCATGCATAGCTCTGTCCCAAACTGATCTTGGCTAGCGATTTAGATCTTATTATTTTTTTCCCATTTATTTCAGTTTATTGCTTTTTATATTTTTTTATTTGATTTGCACTGATGAGACATAATTTTTTGAAATCGCCGTTTGCAGAAACTTAAGTACCAGTCCATCAAAGACCCCCGTCAAAGAAACAGGCAAAGTGCATTTGTTCGGTGGCACATTGAGGAAAAAACCACAAACTTTTGGTATTTGGTTTTAATAAAACTAACAAAGAAAATGTTCATTTTGATAAATAACAGTTCTGTGTTATTTTGCCTTTTTTAGTTATCAGCGCCAAAAATTAAGTTACACTGTACAGTGGAAAGCACGGGAAAAATTTCCCGCCATTTTTCTCTATTTAATCAGTCAGAAATTATTTCAAGACCTGACACATGTTCGAATGTAAAAACTGTTTGGGGTGTGTTTTTATAATCAAATGAATACACCTAAGCCAAAAAAAAAAAAAAAAAAAAAAAAAATACTGAATCTAAATTTTTGATGTGCCGCCCTCTGCCTGACTCCTAACTGGAATACTACTTAATTCGCAATTACTTAGTTATTTAGTAATTTTTACTAAAAGTTAATCTACTTCCTTGATACTTGCATCTTTTAACATATATTGCAATCATTTCCACAAATTCTCTTTATTTTTTCCATTGTATATTTGATGAACCCAGTAGGAATAAGGCAATTAATTAAGACTGTATTAAAGATTTATTAATTTCTTGGTTATTTGAAATCATGCTTGGTTTTATAGTTGCCAGTACCAGTAAGTGTGTTGTAGATACACCGGATTCCTTAGAACCGTAATGAATATTTTATATCAGTCTGAACAAACATTCAAGAGTATAATTATTTTTTGATTTTGTTCATACATTGCAAATAACTAAATACCGAAGTTACTGTGAATTTAGTTTCTGCATATGCTCATTTCGAAAACTTATGTCTCTTCGGTTTGGTAGACCATAAACTCAAAGATGTGAAAAAAACTGATAGAGAACAAATACCCAATATGATCTAAATGTAAAGCCAAAATCAGCCAAGGGCATAGCTTTGCATAGGGGAAATGCTCCTTAGTTTGTAAGAAAATTTACAAAAATTTATATTGCAAGATTCCGAATAGAATCGGCTTTCGGGTCAGCGCCGAAGTACTGACTACTTGGCTGGTGATTTAATACTATCCAAACAGTATATAGATAACTTTTTTTTCTGAAATCAGTGCCTGTGTCACTTATTTTTCATTTCTCATTAAAAGATATACTTAGCAGTAGAACATTGAGGAACAATTTTTAAAATTTAAATTTCCCAAATAAGTTTAGCATTAGTCCTAATGGAAACGATTACCAAAATCTTTTTCCTTTGACATACCAGTCCAACTGGAATAAAACTTAGCCACAATGGGTTCTCCAAGTTCGTTCCTTATTTAAGATGGCCCCAATATGGAAACATTGTTTAGCATTGGACCCTATGGGAAATGAAGTAACAAACCAAATTTGATAGTGAAAGTCCTTTTGTCTGTGTCCCTTCAGAATTTTTTTATTTTATACCACCCGCAAACAAAGTTTGGGGCGTATAGGAATCACCCTATACGTCCGTCCGCCTGTCTGTCTGCCTGTCCATGTACCTTGTCAGCGCTTGTTCTCCTAAACTCCTGCTTGGATTTTGATGAAATGTTGCACAGTTGTAGTACACCATCTGAAGATGTGCATGAAGTAATGTGGTTGCTTTCCAAAATTATTAAGGGAATTTTGAAGGGGAGATAATTTCTTTGAATAATTTTTGAAAGGGGGGACTTTGTCAGCCATATTCTCCAAAATCACTGCTTGGATTTTGATGAAATGTTACACAGTTGTAAAACACCAACTAACGATGTGCATGGAATAATATGGCTGCTTGAATATTTTCTGGAAGGGGTGAACCTTATCCGCGCCTGTTCTCCTAAACAAGTACTTGGATATTGATGAAATATTACACAGTTGAAGTATACCACCTGAAGATGTACATGAAAGTATATGGCTTCTGTCTGAAATTTTTAAGGGGAGATAATGAGCCTTTGAATATATTCTCGAAAAAAAGGGGGAGGTATATCATTGTGTCCATACTTGTATTGTGTCCACATTTGTATTGTGTCCACAACTGTACTGTGTCCACACACACTTAATTTTGCACTTACCATATCGATTCAGGCTTCAATTAGCGGGGGGTATAACTGGCTGCCATCGGCGACAGCTCTAGTTAAGTTCTATTTCGTGCAAGATGGATACCAGTGATAAAAATAGTTGAACATATGATCCTATATGAGAAGCGAACACAGAAATCTTCCGGAACTAAGAGACAAATCAACCAAAAACTGGTTACAATAGTACAATGGTTGTCCACTTTAAAAGTTGTGATGAATTATTATTTATACTATGGCTTAAGAGTTAAGCAAAAGATCACTTGTGCGAGTTCTGTTTAAATATGTGATCGAACAGGCCATTGTATAAATATCTGAAGACAGAAATGACAATGATTGACATGTTTCTTTACTTTCGAATAGCCAATGAGATAATAGTTACTTTCCATGAATACATTTCCCCTTCACATGTCAATCGAGAGCGAGGGCAAGCAGACAGCAAGGCGTCGGTCTTACGGAAAGATCAGCTTGTTTTTTTTCATTCTTTTCAAATCAGAAATTGTGTTATATTATGATTAAGCATCACTTAATTTTTATATGACACTATTTGCTCAATTATTGTATGAAGATATTTCTGTCTTGAAAATGCATTCGAAGAATGTCACCTCAAAAATCATCTCAACAATGTTAACTAGATTTGACCATAATAGTTCTTGGGTGTTCCATATCAAAGCTTGTGATTTTTATGTTGGTATCTCATCAAAGAAAGACGTTCTAGTAGTATTTTTCTAAAAAGTTTTGTCATCCATTTTTTCTTCACATTGTAAATACGAAATTTCACCTAAATTCTGTGGTCCAAATGAGTTCTTATCGTTCACATTGTGGAGACTGTAAAATCATATACACTTGCAACTCAGTTTCCCTTACGGCAATTACTATAAATGTATATTAAGTGACCAATTCTAAGTATTGTAATTATTTTTATTGTAATTCAATGTACTCAAATCAACAATAAGCATTAATTGAACGTATACTTATTGCTAGAAAATCGAAAGAAAAAAATTGTATATTGGACGCACAAGGGAGAAACTGTTGTTGTCGAGAAACAAGATCGACTGGTATATGCTTATAACAGAACATCTTTTTGTTCATGTACTTCTTTTCAGTGCGTGTGTGTATTATTACCAGGAAAATTGTTGGTCGGTGTCAGTAAAAACTTTAACATCGTTCGTAGAATGAGACCACAAGAGTTCGGATATTGATATTTGGGCTATGAACACTTTCTCGTGGTAGACTTTCCCTAATGGGATTTTAAAAAAAACAAACTTAAACTTTGTTTCAAGAATTAAGTTGTTTAGTGGAAGGGTTTTCATATTGGGTATGCTTTCCCAATGGTTCAATGCTAAACTATGTTCCCTGCTGTTGGCCAACTTGGATCTGATGCAGACTTACCACACACATTTTTAAAGGGGACAAACCAAGGACAGTTTTGACCAGAATGTTTCCAATTGGTCAGGTACTTTTAGAGAAGATTTTTGGATGTGTTTTCCCATAGGGTCCAGTGTTAGACTAAATTCCCTCTGGCGACCATCTTGGATGATATGCGGGCACGTCAGACAATTTCAATCATGAGGATCAAATGTAGTCCATGACATGATAAACATTTTTCCATGAAAAACTTACTAGTACCTCTATCTCAAAATGTATAAATTACAAAAATATGCCAAATAAAGGGCAATAACGCCTAAATGGACATTAAGATTTTCTTCAAAATTTCCAAGTGCATACTTTTTTATATTATGCTCAACATTTTTGCAATTTAAAGTTGACCTCCATTAATAAAAAATCACTATAAATTTGTAAATTTCATGGAAAAGGGCAATAACTTCAAAACCGGTTATCAAATTTTCTTCAAAATTACATGGCAGGTAGATCTTGTCCTGCTGATCACTTTTCCAGCAATCACAGTACGGTTTTTGAGTTGTTTGCCAAAAACAGCATTTTACCTGCTATGTGTTAATTTTAAGTAACGAAAGCTATAGACTAATCGAACACAATTTTAAAATTGAATCCCTTGTCGTGATTCAGGCTGATGTTGGTTAAAATTGGTTCAGTGGTTACAGAGGAGAAGATTTTTGAAATGCGTTCTCATTGGGTTCAATATTAAGCAATGGCCAAAACTGACGGTCATCTTGTATCTGATTCGGACTTACATAAAGGAGACCAATTAACTAAGGACATCTGTGACCTATTAGGGTTCAAAATGGCCAAGTAGTTTCAGACAAGAAGATCCTTGAATGTAATTTCCAAAGGAGTCCAATGATAAATTAATTTCCGCTGGCGACGGGCCATATTGGAAGAGGCACAGGCAGGCCTGACAGCTTCCATACTGAAGATTAAATGAAGTCCTTGACATGCTTCACATTTTTGTATCTAAAACTTAACCTCTATTTCAAATCGTTTTAAGATATAACGCAAGATGTTAAAAAAATTGTAAATTTGACCAATAAATGGCAATAATCCATCAATAGGCATTCAGATTTTCTTCAAAATTTCCAGGTGAGTATATCTTGTTACGCTAAACATTTTTGCGATAAAAAGTTGACCTCTTTCTGTTGTTTTTAAAGAAAAAATATAAAATATATCAACATTTTGAAAATTTTACGGAAAAAGGCAACAAATTCAAAACGGGATTTCCTTCAAAATGACAGGACAGGTAGATCTTGTCATGCTGATCATTTTAACTCCTGTCATATTTTGATATTTGTAATGGATTTTGAGTTATTTGCCAAAACAGCCATTTTTGTAAAGGCAGCAATGTTCTTATGTCCTCGGATTTTGAATCTAGATACCCAGGTAATGATTAATGATTCAGGCCATGTTTGGTTAAAATTGGACCAGTGGTTTAAGAGGAAAATATTTTTTAAATAGTTTACGACGGACGCCGACGGACGCCAAGTGATGGCAATAGCTCAAATGGCCTTTAATCCAATCTTCTATAAGATTAGTTGCTATTGATTCAATATATGTTTCGTAGTTCATTTCAATGTTTTCAAGACATGTTGCTGTCATTTTGGCAGAATGTCCACTTTATCTTCAGTAATTTTAACCACGCAGCCCTTTAATTTGGACTAAATTGTTTGAAGTATAAACGGGTATTTTTGTGCCCCATTTATTACACAATTTAAAACCTTTCTTTCATAAATATATATATGTACAAACTTTCAATCAAAAGATTACAGTTCATAACATAATTTTTTTATAATTCTACGCATTAACTTAATTTTTCTTTGGTTCCTTCAATAACATGACCATTTGATACAAAACGCCCATTTGTAATTATCGTGCCATTTTGTTTATTTGCACCATTTACTATGTTATGTCCATTTGCACCTTTCATAATGCTATATTCTTTCAGCACGCGTTCTTTTGTTGACCTTCTGTAAGCTTGAATGTAAAAGTTTACAAATAGAATTCCGTAAAAAATTGCACCTAATCCTGTCCACCAAGCAAAAAACTTTGGATAGTTGCATTCGGTGAAAAACAGTTGTGATGCATGTATCACCATTACTATAAATTGTGTCTGAAAGTAGAAAGAGCAAGGAACTGAACACTGAAGATAACAATCTTGTCGTAAAAAAATCTGACATGAATTGTAAAACACCAACAAAATAAATACTCAATCTTTTTATATAACTACTAAATCAATCGTTTCATATTCAGCAAAAACACCAAAAAAGGGGGAAATCATAATTAAGCTGTTTATATTACTGTGTTATTCGTCTAAATTTAATATCATTATGATGCCTTTATATATAATCAGAGACATATAATTGATTTAAGGTTGGTAGAATATTTTTTACTGGACTCTCTCTTTCTGTTCTTACAATGCTAATTACTTATTACCAAATCCATATACACTGCTTGAAATGGCTACGTGTTGTAGTTTTGTCACTTTTTAGAGATCAGAACATTGCCAAATCCGGCGAGGGAGTTTCAGATTTTGGAATCCCCTTTTCTTGAAACTTTTCTGAACAACAAAAAAGAAAAAAAAAGTAACGACAGTAATCCCTTTTTTGAAGACTAGATTCACAGGTGCATAACATCTAGTTTTAACTGTATTGTAGTATTTCCCCGGCTCTACAAATATGTAGAAGGCCAGAAGGAGTGCACATAAATCCCCAATGATATATCGATTGTATTTTAGAAAACTTGCACTCCAATTCGAAGATTCCAGCATGACAATCAATCCTCCTCAGAATACTTTTTTGTTGGAATCGGTGTGGTGTTAGGTAAAATGTGCGATTTCCTTACCCAAAATATTTTTGCAAAATATTTGTACTTTTTTGTAGTGACCTGATTGGTATCCGATATCCATTAAGTTTTTCTATTTGGTAGTTTTCTCAGAATCTTTATATAAATCCGGGGAGATGGGGATGTTTACAAATCCGGGGTGATGGGCAAATTTCCATGCATAGACTGGATTTATAGACAGTTGTTGAAAATGCTCGATAATCTTTATTGAAAATATTTAAATACAAATCTAAAAAATAATACATAATTTAATTCTGAAAATCACCAACCGGTTTCACCCCTTCTGTGATATTCATGGTTAAAGTTACTAACTTAATATATTAAATGACTACTTACTTTATTAAATGACGGGTGGATACCAAAACAAAAACAAAAAAAAACTAGAGTCTCTCAAGAGGCCGTAGCTCACCTGGTCCAAAGCTAGCATAGACAATAACCTCAATGATAAAGGGTTTAATTTTCTAGAGTGATAATAAACCTAGATGTAATATGGCCCACTGTGTAAGAAGAGATGATCTTTGAATGTGTTTTCCCATTGGGTCCAATGTTAAACTAAGTTCGCCGCTGGTGGCTATCTAGAATTTGATCGGGACTTGCCGGACACATTTTGTATAGGGGACCAACTAGTGACAGTTGTGACAAAGTATGGTTTCCATTGGACAAGTAGTCTCAGAGAAGATCTTTGAATGTGTTTTCCCACAGGGTCCAATGTTAAACTATGTCGTCCGATGGCGGCCATCTTGGATCTGATGGAAACTTGCCAGACATATTTTTCAAAGGGGACCAACTAAGGACAGTTGTGACCAAGTATGGTTCCAATTTGCCAAGTAGTCTCAGAGGAGAAGATCTTTGAATGTGCTTTCCCATAGGGTCCAATGTTAAACTAAGTTCCTCGCTGGCGGCCATCTTGGATGAGGTCCGCAACTTCCATCATGAAGATAAAAAGTAGTCCTTGACATACTTAACATTTTTGCTTTAAATCTTAACCTCTATCTCAAATCTTTATTGAAATACAGGGCAAAATGTATAAAGTTACAAAAAATTTGACAAATGAAGGGCAATAACTCCTCTATACGTATTCAGATTTTCTTCAAAATTTCTAGTTGGGTAGATCTTGATATGCTGAACATTTTTGCAATTAAAGTTAACCTCTATCTGTTATAGTTTTTTTGCGTTTTTTTTTTGATAAAACATAAAAAAATATCAAAATTTTGAAAATTTCACGAAAAAAGGGCAATAACTCTAAGACGGGTTTTCCGATTTTCTTCAAAATTGCAGGGCTGGTAGATCATGCTAATCACTTTTCCCCCATGTCAGATTTTTGATATCTGTAATGGTTTTAGAGTTATTTGCCAAATACAGCAATTTACCCCTATGTGCTATTTTTTAGTAACGGCAGCCATGTTGTTTGGTCCTCGGACTAATCGAACACAATTTTGAATCTAGATACCCTGGTAATGATTCAGGCCAAGTTTGTTTAAAATTGGCCAAGCTGTTTCAGAGTAGAAGATTTTTGAAAAAGTTTACGACGGACGGACGACGGACGCCGACG